>PVKA01010242.1:24847-65241 GCA_004027165.1 Ctenomys sociabilis
TACCTGAGGGCCTGCAAGATAGCACAGAGTGAGTGCCTGCTTAGGCAAGCACAGAGACTACAATTCAGTCCCTGGCACCCCAGTGGCCCCAGCCCTGCCCCCAGGCACTCTAAGCTGGCCATTGAGATGTGGAGTGGTGGCTCATGCCTGTAATCACAGCACTGGGGATGCTGAAAACAGGAGGATCACTGTGAGTCTGAGCAAACCCCCTGTGCCATATACAAAAAGGTACCTGAATTTTGAAATGGGAGCGCACAGTGAGATGTGCCTTTATCAAACACCAAATCTAGAACTTGGTGGACTCCACAAACTCCACAACTATGAAAAACCAATTCCTTTGTTAGTAAGTGAAACACACACACACACACACACACACACACACGTGCACGCGCATGCACTCGCGCATGCACATGCACTTGTATTTGAAGCACTTCCTCTATGCATTATTTGAACAAGTTGAAAAAATATGTATTTGTTTAGTTGGCTTCTTACTTTTAGAGAATATATTCACAAAATATTTCCTTTTCAATTTTACTTTATTTTTTAAGTGTTAAAAAGTTATTTATTCTACACTCAATATTAAATAGCATTTCCATCTTGTCCCAGCCCACATACCCCCTGGAAATAAAGATGACTTACTAATGTCTTTTTGTTTTTTAGCAGGGTCTCCCTATGCAGTTCAGGCTGGCCTTGAGCTCACTTTGCAGCCCAGGCTGGTCTCAAACTTGCCATGGTCCTCCTGCCTCAGCTTCCCAAATGCCAGGATTCCAGAGGTACACCACTACACCCTACCCACTAATGCCTTTTTGTATTTGAATGTTCTTATTTGCGAATTTGGTGAAACATAGGTAGCCTTACAGCAGTTCTGCCTGTCCATTGATCAAAACCAGAAACACAAGAACTGTTTTCATCTCTAGCTTTGGCTTTCTTATTTTGCCTCTGTGCATTTTCTGTAAGTTTTTTTTTTTCCCTTCTGCTCATGTTTATCAAGCTGTCCTCCTGCCAGCAATTGTTGCTCCTTCCAAAGCATCATTTCCATAACCTACAAAGTCTGCTGTATTTCAGCTTATAAAATAATGAAGTACCTATATTGAAGTATAAATCATAAACCATTACAACTTTTTTAAAAATGTATTCATTGTTTAATTAGGTTCTTAGTAAGAAATTTAAAACACTAATTTACTAGGATAAACTCCATTCATCAGAGCAAAATCAGATCGCAGGTAGCCCTGGAGCTGAGGAACAGCTTTGATTTTGCTAAAATCTATGAGTCCACTGCTTTCTGATCCACCTTGCACTGCTCTGAAATCTGGTATCTCTCTTTCTCACTATTGAAGATCTGCACTCCTGGTGTTGGGTTTCTGCAGCTTTCTCTTCTTGAAGTAAGCATCAGTGAGGTGTTTGGGGATTTTCACTTTGCTGATATCAATTTTTGTAGAGGTGGTAATGACACATTTCTGGTTTGCTCTTCATAGAGGAACACAATTAAGGCTGGGAGGCCCAGTCACAAGCAGCAAGCCCCTGGCCAGCTGCTTCAGGAAGACCACCCTCTTGCCTCTGTGACACCCGGTGAGGATGATCAAGATGGTGCTGGGATTGACGCTACCTTGAAATTTCCACACATGCCAGCTGAAGGGTTTCTTGCTGTAGCTCAAGAGTTTTCGGGGCACATCTTCATGTCTAGGCATTTTTCAAAGCTTAACCACCCAGTTACCTCCATTCTTGTCCCCACCAACTGGTTTTGTGATCGTAACACAAACTTTCTCCTCTCTCTTCTCAACCTTTTATTTAGCAGCTGTGTACTTTCTCTTGTACAAGCCTTTCTGGAGGACACAGTGGATCTGGAATATCTGCCAATTCCTCCAGCCAGGACAGGATTTCAGCTGCAGTGGGGCTGCCCCTTCTTGAACTTCTTGCCTTCACCTTACCCTTTTCAACAGTACCACTGGCAGAAGCCTTCTTGGCTTTTGGTTTCTTCTCTTCAGTGTCTGGCTTCTCAGTTTTTCACCCACCATCTTGTAAAATTGGAATCATTACAACTTTTATAGGCCACACATTGTAGATTACACAGAACCAAGATACAAACTTAGAACCAAAAATTCAAATGAAAAATTCAGTATCTTTCCTATGGCAAATGTTTTCCTCCCTAAGCTGTTTTAATAGCCAATGAGTTTCTGAATCACATTTCCATATTGTCAATTTACTTTTATTTGTGCTTTAAGAAGGTAGAGCATTTTTATATTACATAAAATTATACAACTATATGTTAGAAGAAAATATTGTCCTGAAACAAAAAGAAGTCTAATAAGTTTTAAGAAATATATTTTATTTTAATTGTATAATTTATATTTGATGATACAATTAGTACACATAGCTCTATAATATGAAGTATCATTTTTCATCCACTATTCTATAGCATTAACTAAATCCATAGTATATTGCTTTTGGATGGACACATAAATTCAAACACTGAACCACAACTCTAAGAGCTCAACCACCATTCACAGTATCTGAGTTCTCACACAGATGTACAGATGTATAATAAAATTAGAATCCATGGAACTCACAAAAAATCTTTCTCCTTCATGCTTCTGAGGCACTTCTTTGATACATTTGATATCTTGTCCGTGAAGCCTTAAACAAGGGATTCCTAGTGAGCATAACTAGCATTGAGTTCATGTAACTCTTGTGATTCGTGGTATATAAATATTTGTAAGTCTTTTAGTTAAAGCATTAACCTAAGACCACGTATTTAATAAAGCATAATGTAGTCAGACTAATTATAGTGTGTATGTATTTATTAGCTTTTGAAATCAAGAAACTAAATACAGTTGTCTCTCAGAAACTATGAGAGACTGGTTGTATGTAGGATTACGCAGATATCCCGATCTGTGGATGCTCAAGGTCTTTAATTAAAATGGCACAGTATTTGCATAAAACTTGCACACATCCTGCACCATATTTAAATCATATCTAAATTATGAAGAATATCTAGTACAATGTACATGCTATGCAAGTCATTGCTATCCTGTAATGCTTAGGGAGTAATGATAAATAAGAACATGTATATTTTTTGTTCAGATGAAATTTTTATAAACATATTCCATTGGTGATTGGTTAAATCCACATATAAAGTAGACAGTAAACACACTTAATTTTATATTAAAAACCCATTATGGTTTTATGCTAACTGTCCCATCTGGACAAAATTCTTGGACAAAACTTATATAACAATCTCTCTATGCCACTAAAGCCATGTATATGTGACATGTTTTTCCATATAAAAAGCAATGAGGATCCTACACTGAAATCTAATTGCATATTGAAGAATGCATAGCACATGCACGTTCATTACACATTTACGTTCATTCATTGGAAAAGAATTTTACTTTTCTCTGTCAATATATAAAATTATTTCAGACTCCCTTGTTAGGCTGAAAGTAGGGTAAGTGCAGTTCACCAGCAGCAGAACTGAAAAGGAAATTTACTGATTCAACTCATTATGCCAGGTGACAAAAAGGATAGCAGAAGTCAAAGTGAATAAAACAGCATTACTGTTCTGCAGACATTTGGAATACAGGAGAGACTACAGAAGTAATAATTTTGCAAAGTAAACAATAATTTTCCTGAAATTTCAGCACAGTAAAAAAACAAGGAGAGAGAGAGAGAAAGAGAGAGAGAGAAAGAAAGACAGACAGACAGACAGGAAGGAAGGAAGGAAGGAAGGAAGGAAGGAAGGAAGGAAGGAAGGAAGGAAGGAAGGAAGGAAGGAAGGAAGGAAGAATAAACTAAGAAGACTGCACGGAGTCTGGCATCCAAGGGAGAGGCTGAGAGGAGGTGGAACTGGTCTGAATACTGTGTGGAAGTGGCTCTCGCAGGGCACAGGGATAGTTCTGCTGGTGAACTGCACTTACCCTACTCTAAGTCTAATGAGGGAGCCTGAAATAATTTCATATACTGACAGAAAACACTGAATGCCTAGGCTAGCATTAGAGAAGCCATGATTCACATTGATAGAAGCAGCAAGAGTGTTGGCACTTTCTCGAACTGGTTCCTCAAGCCTTAATTCCTGCAGAAAGAGCAAATTATTTTTAAGTGAGTGTTTCACTCCAAGACTGCATTTACCAATGAGTACCTTGACATTAAGTTAAAGCAAATGTACTATGCAGGAAATTTCACAGATAATTTAGATTTGAATTCTTTGTTTAAAAAGTTAAAAAAAAAATCATGAATTTGAAAAACATCATGAAACTTCTATCATCACTAGTTACTAATTTTCTACTGTATTTCATAAGTTCATATTTTATCTGTATGTCTAGAATGATGCCAGAATTTGAAGAGGAAAATAATCATAGATGACAGCTTTATTTCTTAAACATTAGCATTTTTAGTTAGGGTTAGAAGTATCATTTGACTCAGCTATTCCCCTTCTGGGTGTCTTCCCAGAAGAATTAAAAGCATCATACCCAGTGATATGTGGGCATCCTGATTTGTAACAGTTAAATCTTGAAAACAAACCAAACTCCCATCAACAGAGGAATGGATAGAAAAGATGTGCTATTTTTATACAATGGAGTATTACCCAGCCACAAAGAATAAACTTGAGGGTTTTATAGGTAAATAGAATCCTAGAGACCATACTTGTAAGTGAAATAAATCAGACCCACATGTGTAAACATCATATTATTTCCCTTCTATATGAAATTTAAACAGTAAATAAGATATAGAATGTACACTAGATACTATGAGAAGGAAGTAATTGTTTAAAAGGATAAAGAAACTAGGATGGGGGATGGGGAAAGAAGGAAGGGAAAAGGGAGGAAATCTCAAGGTAGATACACTATTAGTGTCTCACAGTTCACTGAAAATGGAGGTTGCTGCTAATGTCAACTGAAGAACTTTTGTGCCCATGTCTCATACTCTGAGTGACTATTTTAAAGGTAACAGATGCAATTTATTAACTATTGTTTCTCTCCTATTATTTTGTCATAAAATTCTGTTTTACTATTTTTCTTTCTTTTTTTTTAATGTGTGTGGTCCATGGTCTCACTCCACATTTCAGATTCGTAGTGATCCTGTCTCAGCCTTCCCAGCACTAGGACTACAGGTGTGCACCACAACTCCAGGATTCAATGGCCAGCTCAGTGCTTCCGGGGAGAGGCCAGCATAGCATGTGATGCCAGGGATCAAAGAGAACCCTGGTCCCTATGCTTGCCTAAGAGGTACTTAGTCTGCTGAACTATTGGCCAGTCCTGTTTTACCATTTTTCAGTATAATGAAATTTTAAATTTTAACTGGGAATATAAAGATGCAAGCATATTCAGAAAAAAATTTAGCTGCTTGAAGCATGTATAGTATGTATATAAAAAAGAAAATTCCAAATAATTATTTCTGGAATAATATATTAAATTGTTGCTTATTAATTAGAAATCAGTTTTCATATGTACCCTAGAAGTTGTTTCAATATTTAATTAGTACAAGTTGCTACTGTACATGTACCGGGTTGCAGTATTCATAGCATTTAAAGTATGTGCTCTCCCCCCAGGCCAGCTGAGAGGGTGATTGAGACTGGGCATGGTGGTGCATGCTTGTAGTACCAGGGCCTGGGAGGCTGAAAAGCAGGAAGGATCACTACAAGTCCAATCTGTGGAGTGAGACCCTGTAGACACTGCACTAAATACATTTTAAAAATAAATAAATGAATAAAATTTAGAATATGTACCCTGGACTCAGAGGACCAAACTTGAAATATAGCTGTTTATTTTAGGATATATTATTTTAACCTCTCTCAACCTGTAAGTCTCACCTGTTTGTTTTGTACTAGGTATCGAACTCAGAACCTTGTGCTTGCCAGGCAGACACTGTGCTGATGAGCTATTTTCTGGGCCTGTAGTTTTCATCTTTAAACGAATCATAATAATCATATCCACTTCGTTATTAAGATTAAACAAAACTATGTAAATATATTTTAAAATATTTGTGACCGAGGAACCACCTCCTCATTTTTAAGTTTCGCTATTACTGCTAACAACTGATTAAATATTGTACAAATGTCACCCCTGCAACCCTTGTGCTATTTCCAGTCTGCTACAGCTGCATTACACTTACAAAGACAGAGAAGAGGGAGAGAGAAGGTGAGAAGCAACAGAAATGAGCCCAAATGGCCCCAACCCTGGAAAATCTGATATTATAACGTAAGCAAGGATGCAATTAAAATGCAGCTATGATATTTTTGCCAAGAAATACGAGCTAAAGAACGGGAATGGCTAATCCGGAGAAGGGCAGCCGTGTGGGAATTCAGCGCCTGTGAGTGGAAGTACGCGAGCGGGAGAGAACAGCACAAACGGAGAAGTGGAGGTGTGAAAAGATATATAACATAGAGAGGGAAAAGCGCACCCTGGCTTCAGCATGTGCTCGTGGGGAAGTGGAGCATGACACAACGCTTTCGTGGCAAATGAGATCCAGACTGCGGAGCGCTGAGTCTGTCATAAGGCTTTTGTACACGACGAACTCAGCTTTGTTTTTAGATTTGTATCATTTATTTCACATTTCATGTATTTTTACGGTTATTTTAAAGGGAAAAGGAAAGGCTTTTTAAATTCTGGGTGCTTTTGGTAAGTTTATAGGGTGGGTATTTCTGTTTAAAGTAGGAGTATGTAGAATGCTTTATCACTCTGCCATTGGAAATGTAAGCCAGGCCCAGGGCTAGAAGGCCCTCTAAATAATTAAGACAGGGCTATCAGGCTGTGATTCCGTAAATCACAGTGTTAGCCCCAGGACTGAGAGAGGCCACGGGCTGTCACACGCGCGCGCACACACACACACACACACACACGCCTCCCACTGCTAAATCCCCTCTACAACATCGCCACCCAGTGGCTGCTGACTCTCTGCCTGAGGCGCAGGGCCGGTTTTAAAAAAAAAAGTGTAAATCACTACTGTAATAAGTTAAACCTACAGGTAATCGATAAAAAGTAGCGTGCCTAAGATAAAACATGTACCGGCATTCATCACGTTTTCCTCTTCTTAAGGATTCATTTTTAAATAGAGTTGGAGGATTACACTTGAAACAGCTATCATCTAGCTTTAAAGCACTCAGTTTCGCATACTTCTTGCATAGGCAAGATTTCAAACCGACGATGGGAGACTGAAGCCAGAGATTAGTGAGTATGAGCTGCACTACAGCAGAAGGAAAGTGGAAGAGAGTGAAATGAGCAACACACTCTGGCGACTTAACGTGCTTCCCGTCTTCCTTTTTTTTTTAATTTTTATTTAAAGATTTATTAGTGCCACGAGTAAGGTTAGAACAGCTAGTGTTTTTATCAACCCAAGCAATAAACATTTAGATGTTTAAAGACTTGGCAAAGCACGGGCATAAGTTGAAATGAGTTGAAAGAAATGATCGCAAATAAGGAGACATGTGCTCCTTGTACCTAAACACACATCGCGTTCTCGCTTCTGGCAACGACTAGATGTGCAGGAAGTGATCTCATTAAGCTGACGCTACAGAACCTTTCTGGACTCATAAAGCCGTTAATTTTTTTTAAAAAAATCTAAATAAAATATGCTAGCCAATACTGAATCCAAACAAAACTTTCTTCTCGTGGAGAAAAGAATATAAATTATTTACCCACAAGAACGGTAGGTAAGACTGTCCATTCCTAATCACAACGAGGACAGTATTACTTGCTGTGGATACAGTGTAACACCAACCCTTGACTTTGAAACTCTAGAATCTCTCTTGAAATTCATTGCGCTATTACAGGATAGATCATCAATCCATCAGTAACATAAGATGTCACGAAAAGATATTTCATGTCTAAATATGAATCCCCAAATCACTCTTTCACCCATCTCAACAGTATTTTTATTCACTTATACATTTGGATATAGAGCTTTGTTCCAGAATGACACCCACCAAGGTACATCTGGACATAACACCCTTCCCTAATGGAGTGTGGAGAGGTAAGTTCAAATGAAGGAAAATTATCAAATCACACCTAAGAAACCCTACCAGGTGGTCCACTACAGTTGCTCAAAAGGCCATTAAATGAGCTTAAAAATAGACCTGACAACCTTTTTTCTCACTCATTGGGCCATAATTATTGTCATTTCAGAAGTGCTCATTACATGAACTCTGTCTCCACTCTCTGTGGCTTCCATCCAATGTCATTAGAGCCCTTTATTGCAGTTGGTTCGAACGACTGAATATGCTCTTAGAGGATCCCTGCTGACAAGGAATGCTGGGATAGCTTTTAGGAGAGCCCGAGTGTGGGAGGCAGGGTGGCCGATGAGTTCCCCCACTGGAACTGCGTAAAGGCTGCATCTCCTAGCACAGACTCTGTCCTATAGCCCACTCTAGGTCTAAATTTATGGTGAACAGAGAAATTTTGTAAAATCCAGCTTAGCACTCCAAGCTTTGCTCATGAGCCTGCACTTGTTCCTTTTAGGAATATTTAGTATTCCTTTTACTTTGATTTTATATCTCAAATTTTGTGCTCTATTAGTACCACATGACTATAGCATTAGTGGATCTTTCCTTTTCTTCATCTTTCATCTTGGTAGATGAGTGTTCATGAACTTAACCAAATAGAATCAAAGGGCCACATTTTAATGAGTTCATCCCCATGTAAAACCTTACTTCATTTCACAAAATGGAAAGTAACTTTTGATGTACTCTGTATTCAAATATAATGAATGTTTTGACAAAATTTAACTAAAAGCAAGAGTAGAATGTCATACACACATCATAGCAGCACAACCAAATATAGGTCGTACTGAGATGGGAGGTAGCTCAGTGGTCTAACCCCCGTCCTGGCAAGTGCAAGGACCTGGGTTCAGTCCCAGGTACCACATGTTATGCTAGCTCTAGAGCCCTGGGAGCACTGTACCAGCCTCTGAAACCAGCTGTAATCCCGGCACTGGGTAGGCTGAGACAGGGGAATCACTGCAAATCTGAACTGCCTGATGAGGTCCTGTACCATATAAACAAATAAAGCTAAAACAAAACAAATATAGGCCTTACAAAAACCCATTACTATTCATCAAGAGCTAATAGCTAGCTGTGTTTTAAAATAGATAGTAAAAACTTCTGTTGTATGAGCTTCCAGAAAATAATTCACTTGTTTTTGAAAACAACTTATGAGGCAGCAACTGCAAATGGCAGAGTCATCATTACAGAACCTTTGTGGAAATGGAGGCCAAGAAAAACGAAACACCCAGCTACTCCGCTGGTAGGTGGTACAGCCGTGATTCACACGTACCCCGAAGTCTGGTCACCCCCACTGGGTGATTCTACTTCTCAAAGAGTTTTGAGGTTTCCATGCTGACATGCTTTTCCAAATTAGCCTCGTTTTATTTACAGTTCTCACCCTAAAACTACTTTTAAAACATTTGTGAGATGAAGGGATGACCAAATATCACAGCAGATTAAAGCACCTGCAAGCAGGCACAGGGGCCGAGGTTCGATCCTGGGCCTGCCATGCTGGCTGCACCCCCAGGGCACCCTAAGATGGCAATTGAGACTGGGCACGGTGGTACATGTATGTAATCCCAGCTCTTGGGAGGCTGCAAACAGGCAGATCACTACATCTGATATAGTAGTGAGACCCTGAATACCCTACAGATCCTTCCCTAAAATACAAAATAAAAACTTGTTAGATGATTCAAATAGACAAAACAAATGCAGTAGAAATATAAGCCAAATAAGCCCAATAAAAAATTTACTCTAGATGTGATTCCCCTCTGGTGCATAAGTAGGGAAACTACCATAGCATTTTGTGGCTTGGAGTCCTCATTTATAAAATTGGAATTTTCATGTCATTTATTTCCCCTATCATCAATGGAATCTGAGCATAATTGATCACATAAGCTAAGATAAACTTCCTTATGGATCAATCTTGGATGAAGCAGTGCTTGAGTTGGTAAGATGTCTCTCTAAGGATTCTGCTCTATTTTTTCTCAACTGGTGAAATACATAGATCATGGGTAGAAGATCCCCCGGGTGCTGCCCCAAATGTAGCCATGGGGTTTCTACTTAGATCTGCTCTGTCAAAATCTATGGCATTTTGGCCCATGAATGTATGTTTTATTAAGGTCCCAGATGAAGCTTACATGCTGGAATTTGCTAATCGTCACTCCTGACCAAATCTCAGTTCTCCAACCTGCTGACACATTCAAAACTCCTGGGGCCTTTGAGAAAGTAAGAATGAATGACTGAGTGGCCAGACGCTCATGCCCTGTCCTGTGGAAGTGTGTCAGCTACTCCTCCTTACCTGTGCCCTCAGTGCTGTCTGCCCCTAAGTTCACGGAAGGATGCAAGAAAGGAAGCACAGTGCACGCTTCAGCAGCATGTGTGTTAGAACAAGGAAACGCACACAATTATTTCAATGATTCTTGTAGAAATAGCTATAAAAATAAATACATTTGAAAGGCTTTGCTTTTCAACTTGGGAAAAAACGAATATGAAAGTCGTGCGATGCCCATAGTTTCACAGACTTAACTGCTCTAGCAGCTACTGTGTTGATTTATTTTTGACCTTAGCTGTGGAAATATCTATGTTCCAGAAGATGTTGGAATAGTAAGCTTCATAACTGGGATCCGGGAGTTGTTTATAATTGTGTTTGTCGAGTTTCCTGTTTGAATAGTGTATGAACATACTAGGGAATGTGATGCTTTAATATGCCCTAATTTTCAAACCCAAGTTATACCCTTGAGATTTAAACGCTATTCATGAGTGTTGCTCGTTAAACCTCCTTGCTCTTTCCATATGGAAATACTTTGTTTACAACTGTTCTCTGGGGTCAGAGGAAAAAAGGGGAAATTATTCTTAAAATATGCTGGGAGTTTTATGGGGACATGCCATATAGTGTAGACTCAAGTGACAGTCGTGCATGGAGTGTGATGACCCAAAACTTTCACTTTGTGATTTAGGTTGACATTCATATTGTAACTTCTCGGTTCAGCAAAGACTACTTCAACACCATAGTAAGAATGGATGACACATGTAGTGCTTCTTTCAGAATGTATTTTAGAAAAACTTGATGTACACTCTTTCCTTTGGGAAAATATTATTTTTATGTTCTGAGCTTTGAAAATGAAAACAAAAAGTGTGCTTACATTGTTTGATCAAATTTGCATGCCTGTATTTTGTAACCTGAGCAACTACTTTGAAGATAACAATGAGCAATATATTAACCATTGTTAATTTCCTATCATGTTGTTTTGAAAATTGGTATCATTGTTTTTGTCTTTTCTCTTTGAAACATTTATTAAATATAATAGATAAGTATATAAAACCACAATAAGACTGCGTGGCCTACAAACCAGTTGAATAGATGGGAGCAGCTGAGTTGTTTTGGCTGGCAAAAGTAATGCATATTTGCAGAAAAGACCAGGGTGACTGGTAGAGAAAGATAAAGTGTGTGTATGGACAAATATCATGACACTTTATGATATTGTAGAAGGATGACAGAATTCAAAATAATTCAAGGAAGATGGACTTTATATAGAAATGAAAACAAATTAAATTTTCTTCTCTAACAGAGAGATACATACACATAGATTTGAAAGGACCTGCAAGAAGGTGCTTTTAAATAATACCTTGGAAAGCATGATGTCAACATTATAGGTGAGAGAAGAGTCCACCGGCTGGGTTATTGAAAGCATCTGTTCCATAGAATGACAAAAATACTCTCCTATTTGTAGTAAACAAAAGCAAAACAGATTAATTTCTGGTTAGGCGGTAACCTTCTTTTAAACATTTTGATATTGTTTTTCCCACCCTCAGCTACATCACTTTGCTGAGTGCCAGGATGTGAGGACAAGCATATCATGTAAGCATGTGTTTCTCAACTACCAGAATCTTCCATAGTTGCCTACTGAATTTAAAGTCCAAGAAGGATACAGTACACAAGAGAGTAGAGTTTTTTAAAGTATTCTGTGTTAAAACTCTGCAGCTTAACAAGTGCTGGTCCCTAACGAGAAGTTAACTAAAGAAAATAAATATGCCATTTTCTTTTCTTTTTTTTTTTAATGGAACTGGGGATTGAACTCAGACCTTTTGCACTTGCCAGGGAAACTCTTATAATACTGAGCCATCTCCCCAGCCCCACCATTTTTTTTATCTAGAAAATTTTTCTTACAAGTCAGCTGAATCTAACCATATACTTTGTAAAGAAAATAATTTACATAGTATTGCAAATCCCTTGTACATCATAGGCGAGTAACAAACAGTTCACAAATTCAGCAACCATCTAAAGATTAAATTTGAATATTGCTACTTTGGATCTGCATTTACAAATATAACATCTCTTTAGGAGTGAATGGAAACCTCTGAAACATGATGCCCTGGTCTTAACTCACAGAATTTGTAACATGACCTCGTACGGAATATTTTGCTATATAATTAAGTACATGAGGTAGATGGCACCCCGGATCACCTAGTAGGCTCTAAGTCCAACTTTGAATGTCATGATAGTCGGGAGACCTGAAACAGAAGCAGGGAAGCTTCGAGAGAGCCCTGGTGATCACAGAGGAGAAATCAGAGCTATGCACACATGGGCTGAAGAACATTTGCAACTGCCAGATGTTGAAAGAGTTGTGAAAAGAATCTCTGGTGGAAGAGGAAATTTCGATGGTTTATAGCCAACAAGTTTAAGGAAATTTTTCAGGAACTCCTAGAAAATTAATACTATGCCCTAGATATCTGTACCTACATTAACTTCTAAAGTATCACATACATTCTTGAGAAATTTATTTTGTGGAATATTACCTAGATATAAATTTTAAGGACAAAGATTCAGTAAGAATTGCAAACAAATCCTTGAAATTTACTTTTAAAGTCCTAAAACTCAAGCAATAGCCTCTCACCTATTTAATTCAAGTGTATTTATTATTTGTTAAACGCCATATATACCTCTATCATATATTTTGTAAATGGAAAGAATGTTCACAAAGAAATTCCACAAATTATAATGATAAAGACTTGAGCAAAGTATTTGTGCTATGTATGCAGTATTTCTAAGTTTTATAAGCACATTTGGATTTTTGCACACACACACACACACACACACACACATCCTTAAGCATGTACAAATCCATAATCTGATATTAGCAGGAATAAATTTGATAAGATATTCTTAGGGAGGTGATCATCTGAATGTCTGAAATTCCCTTGTATTCTATTACCAACTATAAATTGATTTGGAAAATGACTGAGAGAATAATTAGCTCAATGTTTTGTATTTTCTTCTTTTCGTTTAAAGGGAAACTAGCAGTATGAATCTCTTCACTGTGAGCTGTAGTCTACGTTACTTCGACAGGAACAAAACCTTCGGGCTCTCTCACCAGTATCACTTTTCCTTTTCCCCGAGCATTTGCCCTATGATTCTCAGCGCGCTGTTGCACCTGCATGGTCAATTCACATTCACTGCTGGAACTGCCAAGAGGGGACTTGCCTTTACCGTGTTTCTGTTCACGTTAGCGGGGCTCTTTCTGTCCGTGAAACATCTGCTTTGAGTGATGCTATAGCAGCTGTGAGGATCTAAGAGTAAACTAAGCACTTCAGTATTTAATTGTACAAAAGGCTCTTGAGGCGAATGATAAACAACCAAAATTAGATGACCATTTCTTAATCACCTAATTTTAACCTTGCCCATAATGAACGCTTTCTCCTCCAACTCCTTTGCACCTGCCACTCTTGGAAGGTGAATATTAAATGCCTGCTTGTTGTTTAGTTTGTTCCTGGAAGATTGTTACGCAGTGCTGAAAGGGTTGAGCTACTCGGCACAAGATTTTTCTCTTCTTTTATGTTTCCCTCAGTTGCCTACATTTTTCTAAGGTAGACATTTTCTTAAGTATTTTCTCATACTATCTACAATAACATATTATCTCTGGGGCTCAGGAGATGGCTCAGTGGAATAAGCACTTCCCTGACAAGCACAAGGGCCTTGAGTTCAATTCCCGGTTCCACCAAAAAAAAAAAAAAAATCCTTAAAAACATCTTCCATATTTTAACATATTTCCTTTTAAGATTGATTGATAATTTCTCTAACAGATTTTACTTGCAGAAAACACAATATTTATTTAACTTATACCTATAAATCTATACTATGACATAAAGATGTACACTAAAAATATACACTTAATGAGAAAGGACTTGCACATTCTTTGTAAACTGTGATAGGAATTGCATTCTAGTCTCCAAAACTAACCTTCTTCTTTAAATGCACACAGCCACTTCATATCTATATGATAAATAGAATAATGAAATATTTACCATATGATCCAGTTTGCAGAATATTTTTTAAATGATACAAGATTCCCTTTTTATAAGGTAGGCTTCTCCCATAAGCAAGGAAAGGATACATGATTTAATAATTTAATTTCATACTCAGAGAAAAGTGAACAAACACATACATTTTATTTTTAACTGGTTTTATTATATTTTATTACATA
Source organism: Ctenomys sociabilis (assembly GCA_004027165.1). Taxonomy (NCBI): domain Eukaryota; kingdom Metazoa; phylum Chordata; class Mammalia; order Rodentia; family Ctenomyidae; genus Ctenomys; species Ctenomys sociabilis. Next base: position 39,305 of record PVKA01010242.1, read on the forward strand.
TAAAACACAGGAAAAGGAGGCTTATCATACATTCAGCCATTGATAAATAGTACTGTACGTTAATAGAAGTAGGATAGGAAAAGCAAATATTTTCTTTTACCCTTTAGGTTTCCCAGCCAGGACTGAAAATTAAATTGACATAAAACAGATGAATAAGAGAAAAGCACACAATTTTTTTTCTTTTTTTTTTTTTTTTTTTTTTTTGTCTTTTTGAGACAGGGTCTCACTATGCAGTTCAGGCTGGCCTTAAGCTCACTTTGTAGCTCAGGCTGGTCTTGAATTCACAACAATCCTCCTGCCTCAGCCTCCCGAGTGCTGGGATTACAGGCATGCGCCACCACACCCGGCTGCACACAAATTTTTACACATACATGGGAGGTCCCATAGTAAAATAAAAACAGAGAAGTGGTAAAATTTTAATACTGTTATGGTAAGTAGAGTAAGGACAATGGGAGATAGCTCAGCAGATAAAGTGCCTGCTTAGGCAAACTCAGGAACCAGGGTTCAAATCTCCTGGACCACATACCTTTCAGGCCCCACCCCCAGGCTCTCTGAGCCAGCCAATGAGACCAGGCGTGGTGGTGCATGTCTGTAATCCCAGCGGAAAACATGTCTGAGCTGCACAGCAAGACCTTGTACCAAAAAAAGAATTTTTAAAAGAAAAAGAAAAAAAAAAAAAGCAACTAAATGCACACAGAGGCTAAAGAAAGATGAGGTATTTTTTTAAAAGCTACAAAATGGCAAAATAAAACAAAATTTCACTTCGCAAACAGGAATTTGACGGTGAATGTTATATTGCACAATGATCTATTGAAAGGAGCACTTGAAGCCTAAGAGTTATTTTAACAGGATGTGCCAGACATTTTTAGCCTTGGTATTCTTTTTAAAAGGAAAATACAAAGTAGTAATATAAAAGAAAACATTATAAATGATATAGAATTTCACTAAACAAAATAATAAGAATTCAACAGTATCTGTTGTAACGCATAGTGTCGTTTAGTTGTTCAGATGCATGTGTACAAAATTGGGAAAAGAAAAAGAAGTTAGAAGAAATTAAGAAGAAAGGAAGAGGGAAAAACTGAAAAAGGAAAACAAAAAAAATAGCATTGACTGTTGTTTGCAATAGGCCAGCTAGATCCGCAGGGCAGTTATCCAAGCCCCCTGCATACATACACACACGTATTCCTTTCCCCTGTTCTTTCTCCTCTCCTTCTCATCTCAGTAATTCCTTTCTTTTACACAGATTCTTTCCCTTTTCACAGTAGCCTTGGTGTTTGACATTACTTTTATCCTGCTATAAGAAGGGCAAGTTCTATTTTCCTATATGTGCTATTTTTCACAAGCCTTTGAACTGAACTAATTTTTATGGCAACATGGCACAAACTGAGGTCACATATTCTGCCAACATTCAAAAAGAATGGTACAGTTTCCAAAATGAGTAAAGTAATACTAATACGCAACAGAAGGCAATGTAAAGCTGTGTGAGTAAAATTAGTAACACTCTCTCCAAAAGTATTTTATTTGAAACATCCCCAGTGGGGGATCCCCAATTTTATTAGTTAGAGCTCCCTAGAGGAATAGCATCAATGAAAGTTGATTAGGAAAACAGAATGAATCATTCATATATAGTCAGTCACATATATAGAAATATATATATATGTAAACATATATATATATAATGATTATTGACAATCATGATTACAGTTCGTAATCCACTCCCTGTCAACTTGACAAATCGAACTTCCAAAACCATAATTAATATCTGAATAAACACACAATAACAACTTCATAATGCTGTCCAACATTGCACAACCGTCCTAAAGCACTCCCCAAGATCTCAATTATTCAAGAATTGCTCAAAAATACAAGTCAAAGTCTTCTCTGAGATTCAAGGCAAGCTATAACAGTGAAACTGTAAAACTCAGAAACCAAGTTATTAATCCCATAATACAATGTCACAGAGTAAACACTCCATTACAATAGGGAAAAGTAAGAGTATAGACTAGAATAGGACAAAAGTAAAACAAAAACCAGTGAGGCAAATATTATGTCTCATAGCGACACCTCTAGAATCTGTTTTACCTCACTCCTAAGCTTTGCCTATTCTTTTAGATGCCTATTATCATATACTTTAGGCTTTTAGAATTATAGAAATACTTAACTCAGCCAGATAAGTTTGTCAAAACCTACAGTATCTTAATTGGAGTTTAGGCTCCCACTGAGAATGTGAAAATGCATTTCACCAAGAGGTCTTTTGATCTTCTGGTAAAGAAGATCAATTGGAAGTATTATTCTGTAACTGTGAATAGTCTCCTAAAACTGTGAAGGCAATTTTTAAAAAGCCACAATTTCTATAGCTTTCATATAGACACTAGATTCTTCATATTTTACTGGAGTGTGTATATGAAATATGCATAGGAAACACATTCTCTAAAGATCATTTCATTAGTACCCTGGGCATTTTGTCCAGGAAAAGAATATCTATCATTATCATCTCAGTTACTCTTCCCTCATTGCTGGGACAAATATAAGACACCCAAAATGAAGGAAGGAAAGGTTGATTTAGCTCAGTTAATGGAGGTTTTGGTCCCAATTCAGCTGGCTCCCAGGCAGAGCAGCACATGGTGTAGGAGGACCGTGAGTGGCAGCAAAGAGCAGAGAGCAAGAGCAAAAGGGCAGGAGCAACAAAGGCTACAGAGAGCAGCTCTGTCTCCCTTAGGTGGCATTCAGGCTATCTGCCCTAGGCCGAGTACAGTACTCACATCCATAATCCCAGCAGCACTCACACCCATAATCCAAGCAGCACTCACACCCATAATCTCAGAAACACTCACACCCATAATCTCAGAAACACTCACACCCATAATCCCAGTGGATCATGAGTTAATGGCAAACTCTAGAAATCCACCCCATGACTGCATGAGACTTTGGGGGGACAACTAGACACAAGCCATGACAATGATCGTAGAAATGTAAAAAATGAGTCTTCGTTAACAGAAATATTATATTATGTGTAGTTTTATTAATCTAGGAAGTTAGGAAACAGAAGTTAATGACTTGGTAGCATGTTACTGATACCAGCTCATACTAAAGCAAGAGTGTAACTGAATAATGATGTAAAAGTCAGATCTGTACCTCTTTCCCTAAGTTTCTATAGAGCTGTCGCTCCTTTTTTCAGCATCTTAACCATGTACTAAGAAGCCAGTCATGTATGTTTCTCTGTAGGTTTTAAATGTATTAGTTTATAAATATAAAATTCAAAATATTTACAGATTTATAAATATTATACTGATAGCTTACCAAAAGTAATAACAGAAAAAATAATTGACAATTCCTCCATTCCTTTGATTAATAAAGTTAAATTTTTCATGTGCAAAGTTTAAAAAGTGAGCGATGATGACAAAGGGCACAACTGATGAATGTGGCCTGATAAATGTATAAAGCATGCGTGTGGATGCACGCATGTGCCTTGTCTCTCATACAGACACACACCGCTGGCTGCCTTTAGCTACATTTATGGTGACAAAATGTAGAAGCAAAGAACAGAGAAGAACAATTTCAAAGTATAAATTTTGGCCCAAAGGAACTAACTATCCACAAATTTGGGTTCAAAGGAGATAAGGCTGTTAAAAGTATTCATGCCATGAAAAAATTATAGCCTAGTGCTTTATTCAGGGAAAATAGGAAAAATGTTCTGAGTAAATCTGAAAAATCCACAAGACTCCATCCGTACAGGCTCAAATGCAGAAAAATATAGGCCCTTCATGTGAGAAAATGTCTAGTCCAGGGGCCTCACTCAAGAAGCACAGCTTACGGAATTGGTTCCCCGAGATCCACTGCACCATGTTAATAGCACAAGGACTCAGAGGGCACTGCTACCATGTTCCAAGGGGCCCAGCTAGTGTCCATACTGGTGGTATTCTCTGGCACAATCCACCTATGCTAGTTCCATCATTGTGTAGATCTCAAAAATTGTAGGACAAGGTAGGCTTTCACTCAGAATTCTAGGAAAGTCTGGGAAAACGAGGCCAGGGCCCATGCTAGAGCATTGCATGTTACTATAGGAATGAAACCGAGTCAGAGTGCTGAAAATATGAAATGAACACAGAGAGAAGCTGCTGTAGGTACAGCCAGGCCAAGGGAGAGGGCCTGCAGTCTGCAACCTGCAAAGCCACTGGGTCGAGTCCACCCAAGGCCTTCCATGGTTCCAAATCCTGATCCTTGTCTGTTGGTACTAAAATTATTTGTAACCATGAAGACATGGGTTACAAATTACTCTTAGCTAGGTGTGGCTTTGCTTTCCTCATGCTGTAACATAGCATCTGGCCTTTTTCTTTCTGTTCACTCATGACAAAACACGTGAAAGAGGGTCACAGTAATCCGTAGTGGCTGTGGTCACCAGAGGAGTTCATTAGATCCTGGTGCTGGGTGCTAGACTTGATTGTTGGGTCCCACAGTACTTGGGAGATGCATTTCAATGACCCTTTGGGAATGGAATCATGACAAGCACTGCCTATTTGTACCCCAAAACTAGGTACCTTTCAGTACCTAATAAAAATTTCCCTTTTAGTATATAGAACTATTTATAATATTTTAAAACTTGGCTATACCTTATTTTTAATATTTTAAAAATTAAAATGCAAGGTTTTTAATCACAGAATAATGATGTATTAGGATAATATTGTTATTTTTTTAGGGTTTTGTATTTTGTTTTGTTTTGTTTTTCCTTTTTTGTGCAGGGTCTCAGTACACAGCCCACATTCATAGTGATCCTCCTGATTTCTGCCTCCCTAGTGTTGGGAATACAGCCACACAGCACCACACCCAGATGCCATCACGGGCTCAGTATACCCAAAGGTGGGGCCGGCAGAGCATGTGGAACCAGGGCTCAAACCCTGGCCCCTGTGTTTACCTAAACAAGCGCTTAGTCCAATGAGCTATACTGCCGGCCCTTAATATTGTTATTTTTATAATTAACCAGGATTAATGGCATGGGAGTGAGAAAGGTATATTTCAAAGCATATCAGCAATGAAAAAAATAAAGCATTTTGTAGACTTAAAAGCTTAATTAACTTACAGTCTGTTTAAACTTGAGAATGCCAGAAACCAAAGTAATTTTAAATAGCTAATTGATGTTTTGGTGTAACTTATACTAATAGCTTAGTTATTTAAGCCTTGTCCTTATTCAGAATACAAATAAACATATACTGTATTTTTTTCCTCAAAATACATCTTTATATATCTTAGTCTCTATCACAAAATGCAAGTGTAGAACTGAATTTTGAGAATCATAGTGACAATCTTATTTGTTAGTAATCAAAAGGAAAGGTGCCAATGACTTCATATTAAAATTGTTACTTAACTTATGATGTAATTAAAACCTAATAAATCCTCATAAAATTAAAATATTATAAATCAAGAATGCATTTAATACATTTACATAACCAAATGAAAATAGAGTACACCATTCAGTATCCATAGCACACCTCATAATACACACTCATGATCCTACTTGGTGATTACTGCTGCTGCTGCAGCCCAGAATGCAAGAGAATATGATATTGCACAATAAAATTCAAAATTTTATTTTGTACAGTTTCTACTTAATATCTATTGCTTTAACAGTGTTACAAAGTTCAAAATCCTAGCTTGAACTATTGGGAATTGGATGTAAAGTATATAAGATGACTTGACCACAAAGTTTAGCATGTTTTATAAAGAATACTATATGACCTACCAGCTTTGATCCCTCATGCCTCACCAGGCCTGCCCCCAGGTGCACTAAGCTGGTGACCAAGTCCGGTCATGGTAGCATGCACCTGTAATCCCAGTGCTGGGGAGCCTGAAAATAGAAGGATCACTATGAGTTCAAACTGTGTGGTGAGACCCTGCACAAAAAAAAAAAAAAAAAAAATGCAGTGTTAATATAAATGCTATATAAGAATAAACACAAAAGGGGAAGAATTAGGCTAAAATGCAAATGCTGAGATTTTATGCTGCTTAGTATTTATTCTACAGACAACATGTGCTTGATGTTAATGCCCATCTTATAAACAATTATCTACATTTTATGCTATATTTTTTCTCAGATAACTAAGGGAAAAATTTAAGATATCCTATGAAACAACTTTGTATAGATTTCCTGAGATGGTTAATTCTATGAATTGTTACTTAACTTATGGATGTCATTAAAACCTAATAAATCCTCATAAAATTAAAATATTATAAATCAAGAATGCATTTAATATATTTAAATAACCAAAAGAAAATAGAGTACACCATACAGTATCCATAGCACACCTCATAATACACACTCATGACCCTACTTGGCAATTACTGCTGCTGCAGCAGCCCAGAATGCAAGAGAACATATTACACAATAAAATTCAAAATTTTATTTTGTACAGTTTCTACTGAATATCTATTGCTTTAACAGTGTTACACTTAAGTGTTACAAAGTTCAAAATCCTAGCTTGAACTATTGGAAATTGGATGTAAAGATGTATAAGACGACTTGACCACAAAGTTTAGCAAGTTGACTGGACCAGTGTTACTTCTAAATTTGTTTGATTAAACATTATCAATGGGTATGTGTCTGGGGGTGTCTTCAAAAGAAATTAGCACCCAAATTTATGGACTGAGTAAGACTAATAAGCTTTTCTTCAATATGTTTGGCCTTGTCTCATTGCAGAACCTGATGACAGCAGAGGGGCAGAGTGAGTCTGAATGATTTTGATGATCTGAACTGGTCTTCTTTACTCAGTGATGCTGGCTGTATGGTCTTCTGGTGTGCACTGCCCCATGCCACTCTCTTTGAAGCACTCTTATACCACTGCCATTGGCTTTCCCTGTCTTCAGCTTGATAATGGTGAAGTATGATATTTCTCAACCTCTATAATCAAAATAGTAGCTATCTTAGTGTCATTATCACAATGTATTTTCTATTTCTCTTTTTTTGTCTTTAAAGAATAATAATTATAAAAAGCATTACAAATGATATGGAATGGGCTGGTGAGATAGCTTAGCAGACTAAATACTTGTGGAGGCAAGCACAAGGACCAGGGTTCAATCCCCAGCACGACATGCTGTGCTGGCCCCACCCTTGGGTGCATTGAGCCAGTGACTGAGTCAGGGTGTGATGGTGCACATCTGTAATTCTAGAGCTGGGCAGGCTTAAAACAGGAGGACTACTATGAGCCTGAGTTGCATTGTGAGACCCTGTACCAAATACATTAAAAAAAAGAAAAGATATAGAATTTCACTAAGCAAAATGATTGGAATTCAACAATGGTTCTTATATTGCATACTATTGCCTTCAAATTAGTTGTTCAACTTGTGAGATATAAACAAGAAAACTGGACCAAAAATTATAAAAAAGTTAAAAGTACAGAAAAAATCTTTAACAGTGATTGCTGTTTTCAATAGACCAACAGAAACCAGCAGTATAATTATCCAAGTGGTCCTGTGTATATTTATATATTTTTCCCTTCATTCTTGCTTTATCTTGTCCTCTCCATCATTCTAGTTGTTCCTTCATTTGAACAGTTTCTTCCGCTGTCACTGTATCTATTGTACCTTTCAGATTTTATTTACTCTTCCAAGTTCTTATACTAGGGAGACAGTGTGTTTATACCTGTGGGTCTGATTTATGTTACTTATGAGTATGGGATGTAGTTGCTTTCATTTACCTATAACAGCCTTGAGTTTATACTTTTTCATACATGAGTAATACTCCATTGTATAAAAATGCCACATGTTTTTTAATTTTATGTATTTGGTACAGGGTCTCACTAAACATCTCAGATTCATAGTAATTCTCCTGTTCATCTTTCCCAGTGCTGGAATGACAGAGCTGCACCACCATACACACTCCAGGTGGCTAGCTCCACATGCCGGGGCTGGGCCAGAATGACCTGTGGTACTGGAGATCAAACCCAGGTCCTCGCACTTGCTCAGGCAGGCGCTTAGACCATGGAGCTATCTCCATCGTCCAAGATACCACATCTCTGTATCCATTTCTCAGTCGATGGGCCTTTGGGTTGTTTCCAAGATTTATCTATGACGAATTTCACTGCTATAAACATGGATACACATACATCGCTGTGATATGCTGTTTTCAGTGCTTCTGTAAAAATACCTGGAAGGAGAACTGTTGGGTTGAATGGAGCCCTAGTTCTCATGTGCTAAGGAATCTCTCACTAATTCTCATAGTGATTGCACCACTGTACACTCCCAGCAGCACAGATAAATGATACTTTTTCCCACCAATCCCTCTAGCATTCATTATTGGCTGACTTCTGGATGATAACTAGTCTTTCTCTTTCTCTTATGAACAGATTCTTACATTGCCAAGAAACTAGGTTTTAAAATTCATCGTGTAGTCTAGGATGCCCTCAAACTTGCAGTGCTGCTCTTTCCTTAGCATCTTGAGTGCAGCTGGTAATTTTTTTCAAGGTGCATGGCAGTAACATTCATATAAAGGAGATAACTTGCATCGAAGTGTGCATTATTGCTGTTTCTTATCTAAGGCTAGATGCTGTGCCTAGTTCTGTATTTAGAGCATATGGCTTTAATTTTCTCTTCTTATTTCCTTGTCCTTTCTGTGATTTGATAATAACTCAAATAAGGGTCATCAAGCAGGTTTAATGGGTCAGTCAATGTGGGTCAGGTCCATCTAGAAGAAGTTAACGTACTAGCTATAATTATGACAACCAATATGAAAGGCGATAAATGGAAGCAGCTAAATTTAAGAGACATTAATGGCACACCAGTGAAATGGGAAATCAACTAACTACAAACAATGCAGCAAATTAATAAACACACTGAAGAAAATAGAAGCTAGTTTTCTCATACACAAAAAATATGAGAAAGACAAGGTTAGAATAATCCTTGTGAATTAGCTTGAGATTGCAGATATTGTGAACTCTGGCTTAAGAGGTATACACACCTTTTAAGATCCCCACTGCAGTGGATTTCTAAAGGTGGTCAACATATGAATTAAACTAGCATGTTGCTAGTGTGGGAGGTCCAGCTGAGGATTATTGCCAGCAGCATAAAGGCAGAACAGGAGAAACTGCTAAAGCCCTATTAAGGATGCTGTTTGAAGAAGCTGTTGGAGCTGTTGGAGGCTGCTGGTTCTCTTGTGCTGTTCTACTGAAGGACCCTGTCACCCTGGCTTTCCCGATGAACTTTGGTGATGCTCGGGTCCTCATCGTCAGCATCACTTCCTGGCTCCAGAGGGGAAGATGGTGCACTGCTCAGCCTCATGAACCTTGTCGCATTGGCTTTCCTGATGGGAAATCAGCTTTCCTCACTGCTGGGGGAGCTCAGGACCTCACTGTGGCTGAGGATGGCTGTGGTACTTTTGGGGGAACTCTGGTGCTTATCTTAAGTGTTGCTTCCTAGCTGAATAGAACCTTCATCCTGCTGGCACAGATCCTTCATCTCACTGGCATAGACTTTCTAGCTTCCACCACTGATCTTAGGGCCTCTCCATGAAGCGGGCCTGCATGGGACTTTGTTGTCAGCTATAGGCCTCCAGTTGGACTTGTGGGAGGCAATAAGCTCTAGGCCCTCAGCTGGATTTGTTAGTATTTAGTGTGTGGATAGATTTCTAATATGTGATTCTTGGGAGATTCATTATAAGATACTATTATGAAAAGTGTCCTGTACTATACTGTTCACCTTTCAAAAACCCCAAACCATGACACATATCCATGATCATAATGTGGTAAATTACATTGAACCACTCAGAATAGATGCATTATCATTGTTACGTATAATTCTACATGGTTTATTGATATTTTTCTAAGAATTTTTGTCTCTGTGTGCCTTAGTTACTTTTCACTCATTGCTGAGACAAATACTCTACATTCAGAATGAAGGAAAGAAAGGTTTATTTAGCTCATAGTTACCGGAGGGTTGAGTCCATATTCCCGCTGGCTCCAACGTAAATGACCGCAGTTCATGGATGCAGAAAACAATGAAGAGCAGAGGAGGAGCAGCAGCTGCAGCATCCATCAAGCCTTTCTCTTCCTTCTATGCTGACTGTGAAGACCGGCACTCCACAGCAAAGACTGAAGGCCCTGCAAAGTGGTGTGGCTGCGAAAATCAAGCTCCTTTGAAAACTGAGACTTCTCCACAGAAGCAGGGTAGGGTGGCAGGAAATCAGGCAGTGCATCAGGAAGACTTTCCCAATTCCTGGGCCCTACCCACCTTCAGGACTAGGCCCCCATGCTGAGAACTACAGGAGCTGATTCAGCCAAGTTGACGCAATGTATCAACCAACACATTGTGGTAGTCCCACTTTCTTGCTTCACTTTCTGGGATCAGATATCCACAATCAACTACAGTCAAAAGATATTAAATGGAAAATTCCAGAAATTTTTTAATTAATTTTATTGAGAAGGAAATAGAAATGAGACAGTTTCAAACCAGATTAGTAGGACAGTTACAAATATTTTTCATATTGTTGTCTTCACAGTAGTTATTCATAATACAAGATGTACACATGGCATCTGTTTAAACAGTATTAGTACAAATATTTCTTCTCATTGGACTAAGAGAAAGTAGCTGCATATCTATCCTATTTTGTATATACATATATATGTATGTATATACATACATATATATGCTTTTGTTGAGTTTTGTCAGAGATGGGTATTCCATTGCCATTCAAATAATGAAAGTGCATGAATTCAGCAAAATAATCCAGTATAATCCAGTAGTCCATAATAATAGTGGATTATCCACAGAACTGGAAATGTCAGAAGTTGTTGACTTGAGTCTTTTACAGCTCAGCATATTAATAGTGCTAAGTTTTAAACCATGCATGCTACTGAGAAGCATGATAAAGTCTGTAACTACGCCACTCCATTCTGGTCAGGAAGATGGAGTATGTTGCCATTTTGTCTAACCGTTTAACAGTTAACACAGTCATCAGATCAACCAGCATGGTATTATAGCACACTGCGTTACCCTCATTTTACTTAATAATGACCTCCATAATTAAAGTGTAATAATTCTGGCAATTGTGGATGCCAAACAGTATTTGTAAAGTGATTTATTTAAAGGAAAAGAGTGAAGTTCTAGACCAATTAAAGCAGTGTGTGAACACTGTTCTGATCTGTAGTAAGAATGAATCATCTTTTCACAAAATTGTAAGGAAGGAAAATTTTCTATTATAAATTAAACTTTATTATAGATATATGTGTAGAAAAAATCATAGTGTAAAAAAGGTTTGATAATATCTGTGGTTTCAAAATTCATTAGAGGTTTGCAATATACATGTCTCAGATCTGGGAGGTATGTTGTATAAATTTTCTACCACAGTCTACTGATAAAAAATGCTGAACAGTTTACTGCCCATAACAACAAATTGATTTTTAAAAATCTTTTCTTTGCATGTAAATATCATCATCTATTAAAAGCAATAGTTTCTAAAACACAACAACCAGGAGGATGTTCTAAAATGGTGGAATCTGAGTTGAGGTAAAAACAAAATGTCAGGAATATTTCACTGGAAATTAAGAATATGGTTCAAAAGATAATGGATCATATTAAAACAATTTATAAACTATATGAAAGGAGTTCACCAGCCAAGTCTGAGAAAAGTTGATGAAAAATCTTAACAAACATAATTTTCTGTCTTCACAAATAAAATAATTAACAAATAAAGAGAAAAAAAGCAAGAAAACATTTGAGTTTTACAGTAGAATGACAAAGATATACTCAAGAGTAGTTGAATTAACAATTTGCCAACTGCTAAGCATCAAAATAAAACTTGTTTCAATATCTTGAAGAAAATTATTTAAATAAATGAATTCAAAAAAAGAAGACTCCACCTTGGAAGGAGCCTATCTGAAAGGAGCCAATGGACCAGAAGCCCCAGGGCACAGAGAGACAATTCTACCTCAGCAGGCCCATTGGGGAGGGGTCATGAGACCAACACTGAGCATAGCCTAGTGGTCCACTTGTACTGGGCTTGGCTGGAAGGAGCTGAACACAGCGACTAGACCCCAGTCATGTTCTACCAGTCAAGTTCAAGTTTTGTAGATCCAGACCCAGTGAGCAGAAGCATACTTCTAGACCCAGCCAAGCCAAGACCAAGGCCATAATACACAGCATGATCCTCATGGCAGAGAGGTGACAATAGGTTACTGGGATGACCTACTCTGCCTGGGAGTCTCCAGGTACATGAATGGGAGGAGCCCAGACAGAACTCAGGGGCATAAATTTATTTTTTTTTATTTTATTAATTTTATTGAGAAAAAATTGCAATGAGAGTTTCAAACAGCTTAGTAGGAGAGGTACAACAAATAATACATTGCATATTTTCATCTTTGTAGTAGTCATTCATAGCACAAGGTACAGACATGATATCCTGCCCAAACAATATTAGTACCGATCTTTCTTCTTATTGAATTAAGAGGAAGTAGCTATATATCTCTTCTAACTATTTTGTATATACAGATATAAAATTGTCCTTCATTTGAATCCCCTTTTTTTGTTTAGTTTTGTCAGAGATGGGTATTCCATTGCCATCCAAATATTGTAGGTGCATAAATTCAGCAAAATATTCCAACATAGTCCAGTGGTCCACAATAGTAGTGGGTTATCCACAGGAATGGCAATGCCTTAATCTGTTGACTTAAGCCTTCCACAGCTCAGCATATTAATATGGCTTCACTTTTCATACCTTGTTTCTACACTTTTCTGTAATTTTGTGTCTGACAAGGTTAGTCAAGTCCCCCCAGGACTTATCCTGAAACCCTGTATGGCATTTTGTAGACCCTTTGTCAGTGTCAGCCATGTGGATGAGTCACAGCCATTGTTTGACCAATTTGCTCTCTGTGAAAGCCTGAGAGAAAGTTTTCTCTCCATGTGACTCTCTTTAGAGTCATACTACACCATCGATCACATTCCTCTGTGACTACATAATCTCTTAGATCAGAGAATTTGGGACACAACTGAGTTAAATGTTACAGTACAGGTTCTCCTATGTCCTGAGTCCTCACTGACCTTGAAAGTCTAGTCCTTGCTGACCTTCTTTTTCTCTAATTTTTGTTCTGTGAACTTAGGTTGTTCACCCACCAGAAGAGAAGCTTATTATTACTGTACAACATATGCAGTTGGGTGTAACTTCACTACCTGTCTAAATATCAAACATCTTAGGCATAATGTGGAACAGGTATTTTCCATCAATTATTGATATGTTAAACTTAAAGTCCCTACAGAATATGGAAAAAGAACTAAAATGAAAATATTTAAAAATATGAGTAGTTACGTATTTTTACACAGAAATTTAGAAATATAACCATGTGTATCATTGTAGCATGAAAATCATGTAACTTTTTTCGTGTCTTTTTTTCATTTATTACAGTCTGGACATAGTTAGTATGTCATGACAAGCAGTATGTATTTAGAAGACCAGAATGATAGGCATTCCAAGCATGACCCCACTATTACACATTGCTATCTTCAGTGCAGTCATTAAGTTCACGGCATCAGCATATATAGTTAGTCAGGGTAAGATTCCTACCAAGTAACTGCTAGTTTCAACAACCTGCTAATAGCTCTCAGGATCATTGCTTTACCCATTTTGGACATATAAATGTATGGCTTTGCCCCTGTCATGTTTCCCAGCTTTTCTCCTTGTCCTCTCCTCCTTGTCCAATCCTCAAGTTCTCACTTTCCCTTTAATTGTCTTATACTTTTCTATTTGTATTTCTTCTTTTGATTTCTCATACTAGGGAGACTATACAATATTTACACATGTGGGTCTGGTTTATTTCACTTATGAGTATATCTTTAAGTGGCATCCACTTAAATATGAAGGCTTCAAGTTTATCATTCTTTATAGCTGAGTAATACTCCGTTGTATAAAAATACCACATCTTTTTAATTCATTCTTCAAGTGACGGACATTCTGGCTGTTTCCAAGATTTGGCTATCACAGACTGTGCTGCTATAAACATAAGTACAAATATATCCGTATGATATGATGGTTTCCTGGAGGAACTGAAAATGTCCTATCAGGGGAATAAATTTAAATACTAAGTCCCAATTTAATATCTGCTTTGTTATATAGCTATAATGTTTGCTCTTATGGTCTAAAGTACAAACCCATTAGTTACAAAAGTTTGTCAATTCTAAATTTTGAATTAGAAACTGTTTTTAGTATTGCTAATTATACTAATAGGAAACCATATTTGCCTTAACCAAATGTTTTCCCTTGAGTATTAGTATTGGGAGGTGCTTGGATAATAATCTCACAAAAGTCCAACAATGAAGGTCAGAAGACAGTGCCAAACTCAAACCAGTATCTCACTCTCAATCAATAAAGAAGGCAAAAATCCTAGGATGTACACAAATGAAGCATCTCTGACACTGGAAAAATGCCTAAAAATCAGACTCTTTACACAGAAGCCTCAGAAAAGTGCAGGGATAACTATTCTATTTGCTGACAATCTGAACTTCAAACCAAGAATGATTAAATGAGATAAAGATGGTCATTATATACAGATCAGGGAAACAATTCAAGAAGAAGAGATAACAGTCAAAAATATGTATATACCAAATGTGACAGCATCCAATTATATGAGACAGATTTTAAAGAACATGAAAAATCTAATAACAAATTCCACAATCTTTTTTTTTTTACAATGTCTCACTATGCAACCTACATACATAGTGATCCTCCTGCTTTCTGCCTCCCTATGGCTGGGATTACAGGAATGCACCACCATGCTTGGACTCCATCGCTGGCTCAGTGCACCCGAAGGCGGGACCAGCACGGCATGCGGAACCAGGAATCAAACCCTAGCTGTTGCGCTTACCTAAGAAAGCGCTTAGTCTGCTGAGCTATACCACCGGCCCTCAAATACCACAATCTTAACAGGGGGGCTTAACATCCACTTATCTCAAAAAGATAGATCATGCAGACAAAAATTAACAAAGAGGCAGCATAACTGAATCAATACTTTGAACAAATGGACTCAGTTGATATGTATAGTGTTCCACGCAACATCTGAATCCACATTCTTTTCACCTGCACATGGGACATTTTTTAAGATAGGCCACATACTAATCCATAGATCATGCTCCAGTATATGTGAGAAAATAGAAATTATCCCATATATATTATGTGATCACAGTGCAATCAAACTGGAAATTAGTGAAAAAGAAACCACAAAAACCTCATAAACATATGAAAATTAAATGACACCCTCTTCAGCAACCAATGGATTACAGATGAAATTAAACAAGAACTTAAACAATATCTCCAATCCAATGAAAATTCAAACATGACTGGAATTAGTGGGATACAATGAAAGCAATTCTCAGAAGGAAATGTAGAGTGGTGAACTCACACATTAGGAAAACAGAGAGATAGAACAAACAAATACCCCAATGCTGCAACTACAAAAGAAGAAAACACCAAGCCCAAAGTCCAAAAGTGGGAGGAAATTATAAAATTAGAGCAGAAATTAATGCATATGATAAAAAAGAAAACAATACAAAGATTTTATGAATCCAAGAGCTGATTCATTGAAAGTTTATATAAAGTTTATATAAAATTGAAAAATTCCTAGCTAAGCTCCTCAAAAAAGGAAAGAAAAAAACTAGTTTCAAGCAATAAACAATGAAAAGGGAGAAACTGTGACAGATCCTGTGGAAATTCAGAAGATCATCAACAGCTATTTTGAAAAATCTTTACTTTCGTAGGATCAAAGAGAAGAAAGGAAAGGAGAGATTCCTGGATAGACACAAAATGCCAAAACTGAATCAAGAAGATATAAAAACTCTGAATAGCACAGTATCAGCCAATGAAATTAAAAATGTAATTAAAAAACCAACAGAGAAAAGCCCAGTTCCCAATGTATTCACAGCTGAATTCTACAAGAATTTAAAGAAGATTTAATCCAATACTCCTCAAATTCTTCAGTGAAACTGAAAAAGAAAGCAATATTCCCAAAATCATTCCTGGAGGCAAGTAGAATACTAACACCAAAACCAAAGAAAGACCCAACCAAAAAAGAGAACAACAGACCAATCTCCCTCATGAGCATAGATGCAAAACTCCTCAATAAAATACTTGCACATAGAAAATAGCAAATTGTCAGGAAGATCATACACCATGTCCAGATAGGATTCATCCCAAGGATGCAAGGATGATTCAGTATTGAAAATCTATAAATTTAATACACTATATCACTAGAGCCAAAAACCAAAAAACACATGATCTTCTCAATAGTCAGAAAAGGCTTTCGATGAAGTCTAACACTCATTCATGATCCAAGTCCTACAGAAAATTGGAATAAATGGCCTATAACTCATAAAAAATGATAAAACCATTTATGACAAAACAACAGTGAATAAGATTCTAAGTGCAGAAAAATTAAAAGATTTTACTCTCAAATCAGGTACAAAATGAGAATTTCCCCCATCACCATTCCTAGTCAATATAGTTCTGAAAACATTAGCCAGAGGCATTAGACTTGAGAAAGAAATAAAAGGAATACATATGGATAAAGTTAAACTACCATTATTTTCAGATGACATGATACTCATGTGGAAGACCCAGAAAGCTTCCCCAAGAAGCTCCTAGAATTAATAAAACAAATTCAGTTGCATAGCAGGATCCAAAGTCAATACCCAAAAATCAATAGCATTCTTCTACACAAATAACAAACTCACTGAAACAGACATTAGAAAAACAATACCCTTCATAATACCATCCAAAAAAATTGAAATATTTAGGAATGAATCTACCAAAGGAGATAAAAGAGCTATACAATGAAAATTATAACCCTCTAATAAGAGATTGAAGAGGATTTCAGAAAATAGAAAGGATAAGAAAATGCTCCTCGATAGGAAGAACCAACATTGTGAAAGTGGCCATACTCCCAAAATTGTTATACAGATTTAATGCAATCCCTATCAAAATACATCAACTACCTCACATATCTAAAGAATACATTCTTAAAATTTATTTGGAATCAGAAAAGGCCTAGAATAGAATAGCAACGGCAATCTTGGGCAACAAAGCTAATGCAGGAGGCATTACAACCCCTGACTTCAAATTATACAACAAAGCTTCTATGATAAAATCAGTATGTAATTGACAAAAAAGCAAGGATCAGTGGAACAATTAGAAGATTCAAGTACAACTACAAACACAATAAGCCACCTTATTTTTGACAAAGGAGCCAAACATGTTCACTGGAAGAAAGACAGCCTCTTTAATAGCTGGTGCTAGAAAAATTGGCTCTTTACATGCCAAAAAATAAAACAAGGCCAAGATCTATCACCATGTGCTAAACTAAAGCCAAGATGGATAAAAGATCTAAGCATTGAAACAGTAACACTAAATCTTCTGGAAGAAAAAGTAGGTAGAAATATGGATGACATTAAAGTAGGCAGGCAATTCGTAAACAAAAACCTTGAAGACATAGGAGTAGGCATACAGTTCATGAACAAAAACTGAAGTGCACAGGAAATACCACACAACTAGAATCTCATCTTATTGAGAAGCTTCTGCCTGTCAAAAGAAATCACCAGCAGAATGAAAAGACCACAAATTGGGAAAAAATCATAACCAAGAATTACTATTCTAAAAATGGGCAACTGAGATAAATACACACTTCTCAGAGAAAGACATACAAATAGTAAATAGACACATGAAAAAATGTTCCACAGCACTGGCCACTTGAGAAATGCAAATTAAAACAGCATTGAGATACCGTCTCACCCCAGAAAGAATGGCTACCATAAAGAAATCAACTAATAACAGATTCTGGAGAGGCTGTGAGGAAAAAAAGAAGTCCTTCTCCACGGCTATTGGGAATGTGGAGTGGTGCAACTGCCGTGGAAATCAGTTTGGAGACTCCTAAAAATACTACGACTGAAAATCCCACTCAATCCAGATACTCTCCTACTGGGTATTTTCCCAAAAGAACTGAAAACATCATACCCTGGTGATACGTGGGCACCCATGCGTACAGCAGCACAGTTTGTCATAGCCAAATCTTGGAAACAACCAAAATGACTATCACTTGAGGAATGGATGAAAAAATGTATTTTTATACAATGGAGGTCTACTCAGCTATAAAAAAGACAAATTCAAAGATGAAAGGGTATCCTCATAAGTGAAACAAATCAGGCCCACATGTGTAAATATTATGTTGTCTCCCTAGCATAAGAACTGGAAAGAATACATAAAATCTGAAAGTTACAATAGATATGGCAAAAACAGAAAGAAACTGAACTTAGGGATTAAATAAGGAAGATGAGAGAAAGGAGAAAAGATACAAAAAAAGGAAGGTGGAAAAAAAATGCAAATATATATACAAAATGGCTGAGATGATTGTACTCATAATTTCCCTGTTTTTTGAAAATAGTAGTTAATGTTTAGTATTCTCACATTGACTAATTCTGTATGCTGATGTCTGTCACCTGAGCAACTACATTGAGGGCAGTAATGTGTAATACAAAACCCATGGTTGAATGCCTTTCATCTTGGTCTTCCAAATGTGTACCATTCCTAATGTCTTATCAATTGTTATACTCTTCTTAAAATAAATTAAAACAAAAAGGACAAGGAAATCAATTAAGATTTCTTTAAAACAAGCTCCATCACTCAATTACTTCCCCGTCTTGCTAACTATATCTGTTAATATGAGCAACAGATTTGATGATAAAAATAGATAATATAACAATCATTGCTAATTACTATTCCTGTTATGAAAATCTGTAACATATGTACTGCTATATGTTTTCCTATTTCTGTCTTTGTTTCTGCATTTTGTTTTACTTTTGTTTTTAATATTCAAAATAAAATAAAATTTTAAAAAACCCAAAAGTTTAAAAATAATTTAATAATATATTTGCATAATATTGACTTTTCACAAATTATTAACAAAGACAAAATTAAGAAAACTGGCAGGCAGAAATTTCAAAATCTGTTTCTAATTCAGCCTTTAATCTAGGTCACTGACGAGATGCAAGCAAAAAGAATAGAATCCATTTCTGTGCTTTATTTGCCCAAAATAGAAAACCTGGAGCTATGCATAAGAAGACAGCAGACAAACAATAATGAGAGGTATTATTGGATTATATGTTAAAACTTTCAAGATCATAGTAGTGAAGCAAAGGGAAAGAAGCAGGATACTGGACAGAAAAGCTATGTTGTGTGGGCAGGATTGATTTTAGCAGAACAGCCAAGGCCATTGACAGACCGTGAGTGGAACTCTGCATAAGTGATCTTTAGTTCTTAAATATTTTACAATATGAAATTATTCCAAGATATCATTTTAAGTGAAATAGATGAAAATTTCATTTAAAAAAAGAATTTTAGGGTTGCAGAAGACAGTGTGTATAGAAGTGGGAAAGGGACTTAGCAGAAGCTAGAAGTTCTCTGTACACACCATATTCGTCCTTGTTATTTAAAACTTTAGACACAAAAGACAAATCCTCATTTTTAAGAAAAACAATACCTAAATATTCAAACAAAATGAAAATAATGAAATAAACTTCATGTCAAGTGAGTAACATAACTACAAAATGATTAAGACCCACAAATCAGAGTGTAGATGTATTCTAAAAATAAATAGAACTTCAAAAAGTATCATTGTGTTCTCTGTAATTTGCTCTCTGCAGTGGAAATCTTAGTTTAATTCTGAGTCATGTGTATTCACACAGTTGTCCAGATGTGTGATGGAATAGATCAAGTGTTGGTATCATAGAGAAATGGAAATGGATAACTAGGCATAATGTAGGATAAATGAGTTTAATATCTCTCTGATGTTAATTTGAACTGCATGTATTTGTTACTAGCTTTCTCAGTACTGTTGATACCCAACATTCACAACTTAAAGGAGAGATTTAATTGGGCTTGTACTTTCAGGGGATTCTATTCTCTTCATTCCTGATTTGGAATAGAGACAACTCAGAGGGACTACTGTGAAATCTTCTACCTTGAAGGTAAAGGAAATCATGGCCAAATACGAGACTATTACCTGTCACTCATTTATAATGTTTTTGAAGCATTGTCTGATGTGGAATGAGAACCATGGTTTTGAATTTCATAGTGAAGATGGAATGCTTCACATTTTTCTCCACAGCTATTTGTGAGTAGGTTGGATGATAATGAAAGGCTGTTTTTTAAATCACATGGCATAACAGACTTTTAATAGCTAAAATGATTTTCCCGTGGTTATAGGAAAAGAAAAATTATTTTTCTAAGGTTGTATATTTACCACACTGAAGAATAATGGCATAAATCAAAGAAATGTGGAAATTTTAGGCTGACAGAGACCCAAGACATAACCAAATTTAATCATCCTTCTTCATATTTATTTATTACCATGTAAACAGCATATAAAGCTTTCAATCTTCTGGCTTGCTAGCCAAGACATTTTTAAATGCAAGCTTAGATAATCAGCTACCTAATTCTGATTAACTACCTTTCATGAATTAACATTTTTTTCATATTTTATAGTAAAGTGATACAGAGTGCCAGGAATGTGTGATAGAATAATAATGTTAATTAAAGAATAAAGGAAAGTTGATAAAAAGTAGTATTGAAATATGTATGTTTGTCTGTTTTTATTTTTTTTTTCTTCTTAAAACAAAGCTTTATTTTAAGTTTTCCCTCCACCTTCTGGTTTCATTTCCCTTCTGTAACAATAACAACAACATCTTGAAGAATTCTGATTCACTTTTTAAATACTACATTTATACTTACTAATGGCTGTAAAAACAGATTTCATTTCCTCTAAATATGTGCATGTCTGTTTGTAGACAGGGTCTTGCTGTGCAGTTTTGGGAGACCTTGAGTTTATTGTATAGCAAGATGGCCTTCAACTCAGTCCTCCTGCCTCAGCTGCTGAAGGGCTGGGATTACAAGCATGTGCCACCACACCTGGATCCAAGTATACCATAACTTAGTATAATTGACTTACATATTTTGTATGTAATTTGGTCTGATACTGTTGCTTGAAATCAATCTGTGTACATGATAGTTAACTCCACAAGGTCTTATATAATAAATAAATACATAACGTTTGGTATTGTACAAGGTGCATACATGATATTATATTTACAGATATTATTTCAGCAGGTATCTCTTATCAGTGAATTGAGTGTAGTTGCTTACTTATCTTTTTTTTATAGCTGAATTATATCAAAAATTCAATAATTATTTACCTAGTGGGTGACCATAGCACTAAAAACCGACATAATATCCTGTCCAACCACCATTAGTGCAGATCTTGCCTATCATAGAATTATGTAGAAGCACAGCATTATCTATCCCAACTGTACTGTCTATACACACACATCATGACTTTTTCTTTCTACAACCCTTCCTTTGTCTACACCTGTCAAAAATGGGCACTCCATTGACATTCAACTAACTTAGGTGCTTGAACTCGACACCGCAATCCAACACAGTCCAGCATTCTGCAACCACAGTGAGTTATTCAAAGAAATTGTCGACCATATCCATTTACAGCTCAGCTTAATATTATGGGCTCATGATGTATACTTCATTTTTATACTTTTATACTTTTCTGCTGGATGGTTAAGACCTAGGTAGATCAAAACTTACATACCAACACAAGAATTTTATATATCCTATGTGGTCATTGAAGTCTTCTCAGGGTTTATCTTGTAGTCCTGTACATTATTCTGTAGTTCCTTTGTCTGTGTCATTCAACGACTCTGTATGGTTAAGGTGTCTTGAAACTGTCTGATTGACATTTGTATTTTAATAAAATAAAAATAAATGAAAAAAAAGAGGATAACATACGAAAAAAAAAATTCTATGAGAGGCAAGATCTGCACTAATGGTGGTTGGACAGGATATTATGTTGGCTTCTAGTACTACAGTCATCCACTAGGAAAATGATTCTTGAATTTTTGATATAATTCAGGTATAAAAAATAAGTAAGCAGCTACACTCTTAATTCACTGATAAGAGATATCTGCTAAAATAATATCTGTAAATATAATATCATGTATGCACCTTGTACAATACCAAAATGTTATGAAAACAGTTTGCAATGTATTAATTTATCGAATCTGTACTGTTAAGGTGTCTTGAAACTGTCTGAGTGACATTTGTACTTCAATAAAATGAAAAGAAAAAATAAATAAATACACAAGGGCTGGCCAGATAGCTCAGCAGAGTAAAGCACCTGCAAGCAGGTGCAGGGGCTCGGGCTTTGCTCCCTGGGCCTGCACCAGCCCCACCCCGGGGTGCTGAGAGGGCAATTGAGACTTGGTGTGGTGGTGCACACCTGTAATCCCCACGCTCGGGAGGCTGTAAACAGGAGCATATCACTATGAGTCCGATCTAGTATTGAGACCTTGAAAACTCTGTACACTCTTCCCTAAAACACAGAAAAAAATCTAAAACATAAAATAAAATGAATGAACCTGATGCTTCAAAAGTAAAAATACCAGTGCTACTCCCAAATAAGTGGTAGATCTCCTGTTTTCCTAACTTTAGAACCTACATAAAGCAATATTTTATAAACTATGAGATCACTTATACTTGCATATAAATAAGGGATAAAATCTGAAAAAAAGTCATTGGAAAAATAAAAAGGGCTGGGATATTTAGCAGTAAAAAAAAATGGTCATCCAGCAAAGGCTGATTAAGACCACAGTTGTGGTAAAAGGAATAGCACCTAACTGTTCCATTTTCCACAAAATGTCAAAGAAATACTGTAACTGAACTCCATAAGCTATTAACATAAATCACAATTAGAATCCATATATATATATGGATTTCTATATATATATATATATAGAAAATTACCAGTGAACTTTAGATTTTCAATCTCTGTAAATTAAAAAGTTAAAGTATAGAAAAATATGCCACAACTATACTTCCAGACATGTGTTTATGCTAAATTTCATATACTCTAACATATCCTAAGTATAGACTAAGTAGTGACACTTAACATGGGATTTATAAATTTCACACTTCTGATAAACAAAGTTAATTTAAAAAATGTAATGCTTCTTGGTATTTGTCTGTAGGGGTACTAAGTGCTGCATCTAGGCTTTTCTGCTCACAGCCTATTCAATAATGTTAGTGCAATGGAAAAGTGTAGGAAAATATTAATCATTTAAAGACGCTGAAACATAGTCCTTGAAATCTTCGAGTTTCATACATAATAAAACATTTTATATAAACATAAAAGTAAACATGAACAAATTTTCCCCAAAGTACTTATTTATTTATGATTTTATTTTTTAATGTATTTTGTACATGATGTCACTATGCAGCCTGGACGTGTAGTGATCCTCCTGTTTTCAGCCTCCCTAGCACTAGGATTACAGACATGCACCGCCACGGCTAGCTTTGATGGCCAGCTCAACATGCACAGGGGAGGAGCCAGTGAGGCATGTGGTACTGGGGATCGAACCCTAATCCCTGTGCTTACCTAAGCAGGTGCCTAGTTTGCTGAGCTGTCTCACCGGCCCTCCAAACTATTTATTAAACTAAATAAGGTTGATAATTTGTTTTTGAAGCACTCTGTCAAATGCAGCAGTAGGGTGCAGGAAGGAATTCCATATGCATTTCAGCCATACGTTCTACATGCATCTCAACAGAATGTTCTCTTATATAATTTTCCTTCCTGAAATTATAAAACATTGCATAAGAATTTACTACGAAAGCAGTACCTGCTTTCTGTTACTTGCACTAAATCTGACAAATGAAGACTGAGGATGATGCAAAGTCTCCAGGACAAGTATACATACAGAAGTGCAGGTCACCACCATTCTGCCCATGAACCCATTCTGTGTCTGCAGATGTCATTATATTTTTAAAATGTTACCTTTTATGCATCTGCCTAGGAGTTATACTACAATGATAAAAATAGAAATACTGATGCCTTCTGAGTTTTGAGAAATTAAAAGAAGTACAAGAACTTTTCAAATAAAATTTTGAATTATGAACATGATAGAGTTCTTTAAATGTAAGGTGAAAAATAATCATTTCTGTAATTGTAGATATAATACAGAATATAACTCTTGGATATTCCTTATATTTAACTGACATTGACCGAATTTAAAACTTGTTATAGTCGTATTGTTTAATGTGAAAAAATGCTTTTTGGGGGGGTATTGGGGAGATAGCTCAGTAGAATAAGCACTTGCCTGGCAGGTGTAAGAGCATGAGTTCAATCCCTAGTTCAGACAGAAAGAAGGAAGGAAGGAAGGAAGGAAGGAAGGAAGGAAGGAAGGAAGGAAGGAAGGAAGGAAGGAAGAAGAAGAGGAGGAGGCGGGGGATGGAGGGAAGAAAAAGACAGAGAGAGAAAGAAATGCTTTTTTTAGGTGTGTGAGGTATGATCAAAATATAGGTGAATATTTAAATTAAATAAATATAGTAAAAGATACATTGTAATAAATTCCCCTCAAAATATTCACCAGTACTTCAAGCACATTTATCTCATGGTTCTTGTCACTTCCTGATGCCATCTTGGAATTTCTCTTTCGAGAGGGCCTACAGGGGGTGTGATGAATATGATTAATGTAGCTGCCATGTGCCATTGAAGTTGCACTTTATTTATTAGATCTGGCACTGTACAACTTCTGGTTGGGCTCTCTTTCAAATTCAAAATGACCATGAAAGGTAAGTCTTTGATTCTATTTAGCACATTGAGACAGGCATGACAGCACCACTAAAGACACACAAAAGAGGACTTACAGAGTTGTTTTAGATGGTAGGAAAAATGATGGAATAGGTGTATTGAAAAACAAGCAAAATATTTTAAGAGGGGTTCATGACAATGAGTCTTGGGCTATACCATTTTTTTAAATTCAAGCATTCACATCACTGTGTTTTTATCACACCACATAGAACTAAACTTTGTAATAGCTATATGACCTTAATAAACAATGCTATTTGGAATCTCTAAGATGAATAAATCATCAAAAGTTTGCTTCTACTGCAAGTCAATTTTTATTTCCTGTGTGATTATCTAAATAATTATAGAACTAAAGAAAGGTTGGTAGTTTCAAGTCTTTTTAGGGTTGTCAAAAATAGTGAGGTATTCTCTACTGACTGTGGAAACACAGAAACTGATTTGTTTCTCTAAATTCATATTGAAAAAAAATGACTTCCCTAACGTTGCACCATAGTGTTGAACATGAACTTCACTTTAAGAGGCATAACTATTTCTATATGCAATATACATATGGTCAGAATGAAATCTTTCTGTGTACATTTATCAAGACCATGAAGTCTTCGATAATCTTGCTTCTGTATGTTTCCCAACTCATTTCTCATTGCCACTAGAATGCCCTTTTTTTCAACCATTCAACAGAAGCAATGTGTGGTACAGCCTAGGACTGACTAGGGCTTGGTCTATGACCACTAAGCATGTTATGTATAATATAATTTGTCTGCCTTCCTTTATTGTATGGCATAACTGCTGAAGAACTAGTTAACTAAGAGTCATTTTGTCTATTAAAAACTAGGACTTTTCTTTAAGCATACAGCAGTCCAGTTTCCTGAAATTTTCACACCCTCCAAATCTAAAATTTTCAATTGTTTTGGTGACATATGACATTGAGAATGTTGTTAGCCTTGCTGGGGTAATACATAATAAATATATCAGTTTGGGCTCTGAAACAAGACAGAGTCACATTACTATTAAGTCATTCTAGATAGTATTCTATCAGACAATGCAAGATCATTACATATATTTTGTTTTTATACTGTGTCATTCAAACTTACGTTACTATTCCAATTCCCTGTATGAGGGAGCTAAAGTATAGATATAAGAATAAAAATAATTCATGACTGGAACATAAATAAATTAATCATGGGTGTACTATTCAATGGTAGAAATATTCAGATTTAAGGCATAACTCTCTGACATCAAATCTATGCTTTTAATCATTTTAATATGCTATTA
>PVKA01010243.1:0-65152 GCA_004027165.1 Ctenomys sociabilis
GTTAGAGATATGTTTTAAAATCCAAAGATTTGATGATTACTTCTTGAAAAGAAATAAGATACATAATAGATTTTGCATTATAAAAAACAGAAATTGACAGTAAAAAACTCAGCTTGTGTAATGCAAAGAGCTCTCTTGGGTCACAGATGATTTACTCTCAAATTTGATGCTGGTCGTCTCTATTCTACCCTATGTCTATATTCACTATGACCTTATCAGAGGTCCAGAATGATAATCCTTGATTAATGGAACCTGACTTGAGATGAATGGGAATTTTATTGTCATGTTCATCATAAAGCATTCATTTCCTATCTTTGCTTAGTGTTCTGAAGGGTTATATGTGTGTGTGTGTATGTATTTTTTGTGCAGTACCAGGCATTAAACTCAGGACCCTGTGTTTGCGAAGCAAGCACTCATTCTACTCATTCTCCCTTGCCCCTGTATCCTAATAAGAACGTACTTTTTTGACCCTTGTGGCACAGTTTATTCAATCAGCCAAAGCATGCTCATTGGCTACGATGGTGATAAAAAGGGCTTGGGCTTTTTCATGTACAAAATGCTCACTGCTGCTACTTAGCAAGTTTCTTATTTAATAAATGGAGCAATGCAGTTTTTTTAAAAAATGTATTTGGAACAGGGTCTCACTGTGCAGCTCGGATGCGTAGTGATCCTCCTGTCTCAGCCTCCCCAGCTGTGGGATTACAGGCCTGCACCACCATGCCCAGTCTCAGTAGCCTACTTGGCACACCCAGATACAGGGTTGGCACGGCATGTGGTACCAGGGATTTGACCAAACCTTTGGAACCCAGTCCCTGTGCTTGCCTAAGCAAGCACTTAGTCCACTAAGAGCATTTTTTTAAGACAACAAAATAAATAATTTCTAAGTGCTGTAGGACCACTTACACTGTTTTCTATGGGTTTTTGAAGCTCATGTAACTAAGTCCTTTTATAGGATATTAAAAAAAAAAAAGTGTGGTTGTGTACCTAAAACATACCTTTTTTTTTTTTTTCTCCAACAAAAGATAATTTAAAGACAAGTTTTGTACTGCTATGATGTTTCAGATTTTTGAATCGACTCAGCTGGGATAAGGGATGGTATTATACAGAGTGTTTCCATATGGGAGCAGCGCGTAAACTGGTAGGCTGAGTCAAGATCACCTTCCCTGGGCACTGTTCCATGTGTTGAGGGCCCAGATAGAGCAAAAGGCCCGGGGACCAGGAATTGGTTCTCCCTCCCTGTGCTGCTCGAGCTGGAGTGTCCCAGTGCATCGCCTGCCTTCACGTTGAATTTCACCCTGCCGGCTCCAAGGCTTTTGGACTTGGACTGAATCACAGCACTAGCTTTCCAGGGTCTCCAGACCAAAGAGAGCACAATGTAAGTGCCTCTCTGTCTCTCCCACTCCCTCGCTCCTCCTCTCCCCCCTCCCCCTCCGCTTCCCTCTCCCTCTCTCTTTTCCTCTCTCCCCATAGTGCCATTTCCGTGGAGAACCCCGATGAATACACACACCTTGAGTTCCTCCTTTTTCTCCTCATGATTTCCAACCAGGTCTCACACTGTGATTTTCCCAGTGGTTCTCAGAAGCATTGCGTGGATGTCTTCAATGAAGACTTGCATTTTACTGAAACAATAATATTCTGTCGAATATCTCCTCTTTCATTCCCCAGCTACTTTGAGTAGGAGCTTCATAATCTAGGGCCTTTGGGCACTATTCTACTTGTGTTTTGTGCTTTTTTGGACCACGTCTGATTCTCTCCTTTCTGTTCAACTGCAGAGGAATGTTCCTCATGCTTCCAGTGCTGTCTCAAAAATCTTCTGTCCAGCTTTTTTCTCATCAGTTGATTATAAGTGCTGTGCCACAGGAATTATCTCACATAAAAATGTATGGTAAGTTTTCCAACTCAGAAGCAGGATTTGCAGGACATCCTAGTTTAGTTCGACCTCATCTTAACGACTTACAAAGGCAAAGGCTCCATTTCCAAGCAAGGTCATATCCTAAGGTTCTGAGTAGAATGAACTGGGGGTGGGAGCACCATTCAACTCGC
This sequence comes from Ctenomys sociabilis, assembly GCA_004027165.1. Classification (NCBI taxonomy): domain Eukaryota; kingdom Metazoa; phylum Chordata; class Mammalia; order Rodentia; family Ctenomyidae; genus Ctenomys; species Ctenomys sociabilis. The sequence continues at coordinate 2,044 of PVKA01010243.1, forward strand.
AACAGCCATCAAGCAAGCATCTGTAACAAGGACTGTGACATATTCTGATGCCTGTGATTCCCAGACTCCACTTAGAGAAACCCTGGGGCTGCTTCTGGCGTGAGGATGGGCGTGCCTGGGAAGATGGCACCCGGAGCTCTGAAAGGTTTGGTCCCGTGTGACTGCTCTTAAGGGCCTGCACTGTAAAGCAGCATTTAATTGGATTTTAGGGCTAAATTACCTCTTTAATCTCAAGGAATCTTAAGTAAAGAAAGATTTCAACCTGAGTTAGCATTATTGCCAGAACTGAAAACTGATGGGAATAACACAGGCCTTCATTGTCCTGTGCTGTGCGGTGGCATCCGGGTGCCAACACAAAGGTGCCCTTAGTGACAAGCTGAGAGGCCTTGCTGTTAGAAAATGAGCTCACTTGGAGGCTGTGCCTGAGGGCCCGGTCTAGTCAGGAGACCTGATCATCAGGGAGATAAATCTTTATGGGAAATCATGTTGTGTTTGGCAGATACGTGCCAAAATATTTCTGAGAAAGCAATAATATTATAAGAAAAGAAACTTTCTATTACATTTTGCTGTTGTAATACTGTACAAACCATTCAATAGCAGACATGGTAACAGAGAAAAGTGGTGTAGGTGTTTATCCAGAAACTGAGTTATTAAAAAAGAGAGCACAAAGACTATCTTCCACAGATGAAAGAAGTGGGACTGATTAAAAGTAGTCTCTAATTTATCTGGTACAGTGTTTCAAAAAAAAAAAAAAAGGCTTTATTTGGCAATGACACTGGCAATTCGTCTACTTTGATTTATTTATATATTTTTTGAGTCAGGGATGCGCTCTCTAATCTAGGTTGGCCTTGAATTTACATGCCGCTCAGGCTGGCCTCAGACTTGGCAGTTACCAGCATCGCTCTCTCAAATGCTGGGATCACAGGTACTCGCCACTGTCCTTGGATTTTCCAACTATTCAGAGACATACGATGAATTATTGATCATTATATTCACCTTACTTTGCCATAGAATGCCAAAAGTTATCTCTTCTGCAGAACTGTAACATTGTACTAGGAAACAAAACATCATATTATAAATCATAGATATTTACAAATATTATGTTTCAATCAAAATTAATTAATGTAAAAGGAGTATCTTTATTCAGAAAGAATTTATAACAAGTCCATGGCTCCTGTGATGAATTAATAATTCCTTTAACCATAAATGCTATTATAGCCTTTGAAAAATCTTACCTCATAAATTGCATTTTTGAACTACGTATTTGTGTATATGGCTAATAAAAGTTGTAATCGTATGTAGGCAGAAAGGGATCTAGCAGGAACAATTTCAGTTCTGCGGTGGGGAAAGCCGTGGCTCGCGCTGCCGGTAGCAGGAAGCTTCCCTTGCGCCCAACCTCAGCCTTGCATCCTTCGCGCTGTGAGAGCACAGGATCGAGGGCGAGATGCTGGCCACCAGTATCAGCAGCACCTCTCGCGCGTCCTCTCTCTGCCTCCTCCCTCAGCTTCACCTGCCTTTATTGTTTCTGCTCTGGAGGAGAAATAAAATTAGCTTTTAAAATACCACAGATCTCTCTATCTAGGAGAGAACTTAGAAGTATACTTAATCTAGGGAGGGTGAAAATAGGAGGATCACTACGAGCCTGAGCTGCGTAGTGAGACCTTCTACCAACTATATAAAAATAAATAGGGCTGAGGATATAGCTCAGTGGCACAAGTGCCTGCCTGGCAAGTGCAAGGGCCAGAGTTCAATCCCTGATACCAATAAATAAATAAATAAATAAATAAATAAATAAATAAATAAAACAGTGAGGGTTGGGGAGATAACGCAGCAGCATAAGCACCCGCTCAGCAAGAGTAAGGTCCTGAGTTCCACCCCTGGTACCAAAAATCAATCAATTAATCAAACAGTCAATCAATAAAATAACAATAAAAAGAGAAAATTCAAAAGGCAATAATTTGAGTATATCTGTTCTTAGGATAAAATAAGAAAAGGCCATCAGAAAACAAAGTTGATGAAGAAAATAGAGATACAATTCTTTTGAGAACACAACTGGCTTAAATTTGTGCAATTTTATGATCTTATAGATTGAAAAACCTAGTTTCTATATTTAAACCTCTCAAGTCTTTAGATCTTACTGATAGTAGAAGGTCTGCCCCTGCTGGGGTTCAGGAATTCCTAGAGACAGATGGCGGGTGACTCACGTGGAAGCCACAGCGGTCTCTTACACGAGCCAGTAATGCAGAGTCCACCCAACAGCCTGCTCACTGGGCTGCCGCTCGCTGCTTAGATCTGCTCTTGGAACCCCCGGGCCTGGCCAAGCTGGGCTAGGCTGGACCTCTAAGAGGCACCCTCGGAGCCCGCAGGGTTAGTCCAACGGGTAGGTCCAGGCTTGTTTACCTTATGTTCCTGCTCCTCTCACAGAAATCAGAGCCAGGTTCTAGCCCGGTGTTCCTCTTAGCCCCTCTGGTCCTTCCGTCTGGTGTGACAGGTCTCTTCAGCTCGAGGACTGGTAGTAAAATGGTGATCGTCTTTTCAGTGGTCACCATTCCCTCATTTGCTGTTCTTACATCCCTAAATACTGATAAAACCTACTTTTTAAAAATAGATTCACTTAAATTGCCATTGCTTTGTTTGTTTTTGATCTTTTTTATTTACTTCATTTTTAGTTTTTATGACTTTTAGTTTAGATTTAGTTTTTGGTTTTGGTGCTGAGGACCAAACCCAGGGGTTATGAGCTTGCTAGGCAAACGTTGTACCACCAAGCTAAATCCCCTAGCCCCATTGTAAGTATTGAAAACTGAAACAAGTGGGCCATAATATAATCCATTCATTGATACTTTGCCTTATGAATCAGTTGCAGTTTTATAAGTAATTACAAACAGAAAAGCTTATTAGACTTAGATTTCAATTAGTCAAATTATATCCAGGCTTTTCAATAATTTGGTTTTTGGCCATTTTTTATTCTTTCAACTAATATAATTCACTAACAAGATAAACAAAAGCAGCTTAAATTACATTTTTATGAGAATAGTGATCTTAACAGGAGACAAAAATTTAAAAGGCATACACAAAGAGTATTTTGTTTTATTACAGTATTTCGTAAGCGCAATAAAATAACATCATGCTCCAAATAGTTTTTTGTTCCAAATCCAATGCATTCAAAAAGACAGACCCAGTGAATCACCAAGTGGGCTTTGTTAAACAACTTTGTTCCCAATTCTAAAATTCAAAAGTTATGAAGACCGAATAGTTTTCATAAGTTAGTAGGAGGGCTGGGGAGATGGCTCAGTGGAATAAGTGCTTGCCTGGCAAGCACAAGGTCCTGAGTTCAATCCCTAGTTCCACACACACACACAAAGTAAATCATAAGTTAGTAGGAAACACATTTAATGGGAAAACCCAGCAAAATTGATGAGGCCATTTTTTTCTTTCTTTGGGTTGAGGACAATAGTTATATTATAAAATATTTATGCTAAAAATTAATGTATTTTAATAGTTGGAGTACATATTATGGCAGGACTACTAAATAATGTATAGTTTATACTTGATCTTAGCCAAAAGGCCAAGAAGTGATAAATAATGTATAGTTTAAAGTGCTTATATCTAAAATTCATTAAAAATTCTGTGTTTTGAAATGTCGCCTTCTTCAAGAGTGTCAAGATGAGCAATTATAGATTCAATTTAGTGCATGGGTGTGTGTATGTGCATATGCGTATGTATGTGTGTTGCTTATATATTTTGCTTATAGGAGCAGAAAATGTTGCTCTTTTTATTTAATATTTCATTTAATTTACTATTGAGATGACTGTATTTAATTTCTCTTTAATTAATTTGAAGCTCTTGGGCAAACACTTCAAGCTAGCTCTTGTTAACCCCCTGTGATGAGGGTAGGAAGACCTAATTACTGTATTTTAATGGGGACAGGAAAACTAAATAATGATGATCCAGTGAGATAAATAATAATGACAGTGTGACAAATGCTGCTCACGTGGCATTCGATGCTCTTCTGCATCACTGAGAAGGGAGGTACTAGGCATCCTGGGAAACTAGCAAAGAAAGATTCTTTTTTGACCAAGAAAAGATGTTTGTCAGACAATGAAGCAAAAATCCACTTACTCTCAAAGCGAATATCAACTGGGATCATTAAATAACCTGATGTATTCTTACTCTTGTCATCGCTCAAACTCTTCTCATTAATGTTGTTTCATAAATGGCGTTTGTAGCTTCCCGGCACCCGTGGACATTCCTCAGGAAGAGCGGCCTGGTGCTGGACAGTCGCTGAACTGAAGCACAGTGGAAGACTGTTTGCAGAAACACCAGTGCCATTTGGGTTTCCTTGAAGGAGCGCTCTCATTCAAATATCAAACATCCCACAAGACAGATTCTTGGAGAAAATGATGGTTAGGTCCTGAAGATCTCACTCATTTTATGGACGAGGATCTCACTCATCCATAAAAACACATTAGTGAGATAAATATAGGAAGCACTTGCTTCGAAACGTATACTATTAGCTTGAAGTGACGTGATATTTAAAGCTCGGGTTAGGACTGACAGTGCTGAAGTTCAAGCTGGTATTTTCAAACGTCCATCTCCGAGAAGCACCAACGGCAATCATAAGATCCATTGGGCTCCTTTCAAAGAAGGAAGATGACAATGCAAAGGCAAAAAATGAAAAGGTTACAGGCAAAAAAAAAAAAAAAAAAAAAAGAAAAAAAAACCTGCTTCCATTTCCATTTCATTAGGCTTTTATGGGGGAAATTTTAATGTCATTATTAATGGCTTTGTCTAATTTTGCAGCTGAGCCTTTTTTCACATTGTATCCTGGCTGATACAAATCATTGAGCATCTCTGTACAATAAATCATTTGAAAAATGCATAAAGGTGATCAGCCAAAAGAAGGTACTTAACATTTTATCAGAAGTGACCTAATATTTTTCATCTACCATGTGTAAAATAAAGCATATCATTCAATTTAACCACTAAGCAATGTTAAGTCCCAAGGAAAAATATTGAACCTTGCAACAAAGAAGTGGTTTGCAATAGTTTAAGGGAAAAACTACTAGACAGAGAGTTTAGGGGCCTAATTCCTTGTGGAAGTTCATAGCTGGTGCCCTGGAATTGATTTACATTTACCTCTGAGAATTCTTGATTACTCAAGTTTAAAATCATGCAGGTTAGTGTACATAGATTCTAAGACTTCTTTCATGGTTAAAGGCCTATGTCATTTTCACCTTAGGCAAAGGCCAGGTTGCAATCTTGTACCACTGATAATTGGCATTTCAACTGGAATCTTTTTACAAAGGCTTTATTCTCTATGTAGGTGTTAATAATTTAACAATGTCTAATATTTCATAAATAATTCCACTTGACACAAATAACAAACAGATCATCCTGACTCTTTACTATTTCTGCAGGATGAACAACAAGTTTTCTTGCAGGCTTGATTATTTAAGGACAGACAAATAATATATGTATAAAAATATAGTGTATAAAAGAGATCATTATATCTGATAAAAAATTAAAGTCTATATACTTTATGCTGGTGTTAGCTTTTCTGCTGCTGAAATACAACACCTGAGAGCTGTAGCTTACAGGAAGACAGGTTTAATGTAGCTCAGGTCCAGAGGGCACAAGGCAGAGATGGTGTCGTGAAAGGACCTGGGGCCTCTACTGTCTGCATTGTCATCAGCAATCTGGTCTTCTGAGCTATAAAGAGGATCTCCTCCAGGCATGGTGACACATGCTTGTAATCCAAGCATCTGAGAGTTCAAAGCCAACCTGGCTACAGAGTATGTTCAAAGGAAGCCTGAACTACACAGTAAGTCCCTGTCCCCCCCCCCCCCAAAAAAAAAAAAGAAAGAAAAATACAGAGTATCTCAATTATCAAGTATTCCTTGCTTACAGCATTTTGAACCTCCCAACTTTTCAAACTCCTACTTAAAACAATTCCCAAAGTTTCTGAAACACATGATCACATAAACTCACAGCCATGACTTCTCCTGGTATTGAAATCTTTAAGTCAGTTTGTCCATCCCTGAGACACATTAACACTCATAACTTAAAGGAGGAAAAGGTAATTTCAGCTCAGTGGGTTCCATCTATGGTCTGCAAACTCCAGCGTGGTGAGAAGGCCTTGGAGAGGATCGCTACTCACTCTGTGGTGTTTGGGAAACAGAGAAAAGGGAAGAACCAAGAACAGCTGTCATCAGTGACACCTCCCCTCCGACCAAGTTCTACCTCTGAATGTGAGACTTTTGGGGAACATTTTCAATTCAAACTATAATCATAACTTATTTGAGAAAGTACTATAATAGCTGAAAAACAGTCTTTGATAGCAGTCACTTGTCATCCAACCTCCAACCCTTACAGATCCTTTTAGATAATATTGTAAAAAAAGAATAGACCTAAAAACCTGTGTTAGAATGTGATTCAAGATATTACTTTAGACAAGGTTAGTTGAACCCTGGGGACTGTCAACACTACCCTGCTAGTTGTGCTGTTTTCAGTTTTAGGAAATAGAATCCACTGCTCTGTTATTTCTTTATGCTACTAAGTATAACAGCCTATTGGCCAACCCCTCTGACCTCACGTTTTCTTCCCAGTTCTTCAATGATGGTCTTTAGATTCTTGAATCCAGTCTAAGTAACTAGCTCTTATATCACCTTCCAAGAAAGAGTGTATAATTACCCTTATTTCATATATGGAGAATTTCAAAACAGACATTTGTAACTTTTTCTGGGGCATATAACTGGAAAGTTGTTGTGCTGGAATTCAAGCACTGGGTGTACAGAGGAAAACCTCACAAATTTCACCTGCATGGTGTACCCCAGTGGTAAAAGGAGCTACTCAGACATATTTCTATCTAACGTTCAATGTCTCACATATAAATATATAACTATCCCCAGTTTCCCAAATGTCATGTCTTTAGCAATAGGTTATTTTAGATTTCTGCTTATTTTAAAAACAAAAATGATACCCAAATGGAATCAAAGAATTGAAAGCTAGTTTTTAAGCCCTCTGTGAAGGTCTGTGAAACAAATGTGTATATGAGTTAAAAGAAGCTTTGATTCTGCTAGTTACCATGTAATTTTTTCCCATTGGATAAATAGCAAATTTGCACACTCATGATATTTGAATACTCTATCAACTTCAAAACATTTTTAATATTTTTGAATGTTAGCTTACTTTAAAGCCAATAAGATAACAGAAAGGACTAAGTACATAACTATCCCAAAGGAATACAATAAGACTTTCAGTCTTATGTGTTTGTTAAAATATATTGAAAAACTATTCTCATTAATCATCAAATCTATTTCCTAATCTAAGTAGAAACGTCTTTGTGGAATCAGGGAGTTAGAGATGGGAAACTTAATGAACTGATGGTAACCAAGTTACAGACTCTAAAGCCTCATATTAAATTCAAGTTTATTGAGCCAGGGACATAGCTCAGCAGCATAAGTACCTGCTTGGCAAGCACGAGGCCCATTGAATCTGTCTTGTTAAGGTGTCTTAAAACTGTCTCATTGATATTTGTACTTCAATAAAATAAAAAAATAAATTTTTTTAAAAAAGAACAAAGAAGAATAAGAAGAAATAAAAAACAACAAATAAGAAAAAAAATCAACCCTCCAGAAAACAATAAAGAAAAAGAGAAATGAGTCCAGAAAAATTAAAAAACAAAAAACAATGCCAGGTATAGCAACAAAACAAACAAACAAACAACAAGTTTATTTGGAAAGGCCATTTTAAGTATTCATAAGAAACAAGGATAGGGATATTACTATAGAAGGAAGGACCATTAAATTTCATGGAAATACATTTTCCAAATGGATGTTTGACATAGGTTTTCTGAAGCTGGAAAATTAATAACAATACAATATCAATCTAAATATTTCAGAACCCAGGATCCAGTGTGAGTGTCTATGAAGGGTACCACCAGGTGTGGCTTAATGTTGGTTTGTGGAAATAGCTCAGTAAGATGATTACTATTATGGACTACTGGACTATTTTGGAATATTTTGCTGAATTCACACACCTATGATATTTAAATGACAAAACTGAAAGAAAGCAGGATACAAATGAATGACCATTTTGTATCTGCAGATTCAAAATAGTTAAGATAGACATACAGATACATTCTCTTAATTTAATGAATAGAGAGATCTGTTCTGATAGTGGTGTTTGTAAATAGAATATCATGTCTGCATCTTGTACAACAAGATGTTTGCTGATTTTCTCAGCAAACCCCCTCTTCCTCATTTGTTTATATGATATTTATAATAGACATATTCATTCACAGTAATGGCAGTTTAAAAGAACGACTGATATCACTAGCCTTCCATGAAATACAAATTAAAACAACACTGAGATATCACCTCACCCTGGAAAGAATGGCTAACATAAAGAAATGAGCCAACAACAAATGTTGGAGAGGATGTGGGAAAAAGGGAACACTTCTCCACCGCTGGTGGGAATGTAGACTGGTACAACCATTGTGGAGGTCAGTGTGGAGACTTCTCGCAAAACTAGGACTGGAAATCCCATTCAAACCAGATATCCCCCTACTGGGAATTTTCCAGGAGGATCTGAAAACATCATATCATAGTGATATATGTGTACCTATGTTTGTAGCAGCACAATGTGTGATAGCCAAATCTTGGAAACAACCAAAGTGCCCATCACCTGAGGATTGGATGAAAAAGATGTGGTATTTTTATACAGTGGAGTATTACTCAGCTATAAAGAATGATAAACTCGAAGCCTTCATATTTAAGTGGATGCTACTTGAAGATATATACTCATAAGTGAAATAAACCAGACACACATGTGTCAATATCATACAGTCTCCCTAGTATAAGAACTCAAAAGAAGAATTACAAATAGAAAGGCATAACACAATAAAAGGAAAGCAAGAAATTTAAGACTAGACAATGAAGTGAAAACAAGAAGAGCTAAGAAACATGACAGAGGCAAAGTCATACAGTTATATGTACAGGATGGGTAAGGCAATGATCCTGAGAATCTTCAGATTTTCAAATCTAACAGTTAATTGGAAGGATTCTCACCCTGAATAACTATATATGCTGATACCTGTGAACCAAGCAGCTGCACTGAAGATGGCAATTTGTAATATTAGGTTCATGCTTGGAGTGCCTGTCATTCAGGTTTTCTGAATACTTGCTGCTGGTCATGACATGCTGGTTGATGTCATGCTGTCTCTCAGGTAGATTTAAAAAAAAAAAACAAACTAAGGAGGGTGGTGAATGAAGGTAGGAGACAGGAAAAGAATTGTTGTGTGACTGTCCTGCTATAATGCTACATATGGTTAGATTTCTAAACTTATGTGTAAACATATATAATTGTTTATTCCTATTTTTAAAATACATTTTAACTTTTTAACCTTTTATGTTACATTTTGTAGGGACTTAAAGTATAACATATTAATACTTGATGGAAAATACCTATTCTGTGTTAAGCCTAAGATGTTTGATATTCAGACAGATAGTGAGGTTAACCTCAACAGCCTAGATTGTACAGTAATAACAATAAGCTTCTCTTCTGGAAGGTTAACAACCTAAGTCTGCAGACCAAAAATTAGAGAAAAAGGAGGGCTGCAAGGATAGCCAACATTTTGGCCCTAGCTTTTCAAGTCAATTAAGACTCAGGACATATGAGAACCTGTACTGAAACATCATGTAACTCAGTTGTGTCCCAAGTTTTCTGATTAAGGAAATTATAGGGCCAAAGAGGAAAGTGATTGATGACGTAGAGGAGAGTCACATGGAGAGAAAATATTCTCTCAGGCTTTCACTGAGAGCAAACTGGTCAAGCAATGGCCGTGACTCATCCACACGGCTGACACAGACAAAGGATCTACAAACTGCGGTACAGGGTCTCAGGATAAATCCTCAGAGGATTTGACTGACCTTAATCAGATACAAAAGCTACAGTTCTTGTTACATAGGTCTTACTTTATCTCGGTCTTAATTATACAGCAGAAAAGTATAAAAACAAAGTATAAGAAGTAAAGCCATTTTATTATGCTGAGCTGTAGAAGACTCAAGTTAACAACTTCTGACATTGCCAACATACGGAAAACCCAATACTATTATGGACTACTGGACAATTTGGGAATATTTTGCTGAATTCACATACCTATAATATTTAAATGACAACACTAAACAAAAAAGGGGGAATGACCATTTTGTAGATTCAAAATAGTTAAGATAAACATACAGCTACATTCTCTTAATTCAATGAATAGAAGGATCTGTTCTGATAGTGTTTTTAAATATCATGTCTGAATCTTGTACAAATAACCACTAAGAAAACAATATTCAGTGTATTAATTATGGAATCTGCCCTACTAATTTGATGTGAAACTGTCTCATTGCTATTTGTTTTTCAATAAAATTATGAAAAAAATAAAAGAGATATTGTTAATAAATATCCCCCAAAAAATAAAAGAGATATTGTTAGCAAATATCCCCGAACTGCCAACTCTGAAGTTTCCAAATTACTGATGGTTGCCTAAAACCTTGAAATTTTGCTTCAAATGCACAATATATTGTAATGATTGAGTAACATTGTCCTAGTCTCCTTCCAAATATGTTGCTTTGAGTAGATATGGTTTATAGATCTCCCTAACCCACTGTTACCATGTTCCTGTATACTGTAAATGTAATATATGAGTTAAAGAACAAGTTGAAACCTAAAAAAAAAAAAAAAAACAAAAAAAAACTAGAAGGAGTGCTTGCCTGTAAAAATTAAATATCGCTGTGGAATGAAGTGGCTTCAGTGGTTACGATATAAGTTCTAAAACCACAGCTGAACATGTTTTTTTTTTTGTTTTTTTTTCTTCAGTCATTACCAATCTTTGAGATCATCCCACCCTGAAGCACGAGTTCGCAGCTCCACTGTTCAGCTTTGCTCATCACTATTTTCTTGATCAGTTCTGATATCTTGCAAGGCCTCTTCTGGGTTGTGGTACTCATTCGATTACACAAAACAGAAAACTGCCTCTGATAAAAATCAACTGCATTCACATTACTTGCTCAGGACATAGACAGCTGATGTGTTTGCATTGTAAAAAATCTATCTTGATGTGAAGATATGTGGCTCATATATTTAATTTATTATCTTATATCCAGCTGGGTCCTAATGTCTCATCAGTCTTATATGCCACCCTATACCAAGTTGAATTTTGAGTTATGCTGCTATTCCTATTGCTATTGGTGAGAAGGAGAAAACCACAACTGTAATAGGAAGTTTTAAATATATGCAATATGTTGGTTTAACCTTTATTTAAGATATATGTTTATAGATTCAGTGTGTGTCATTAAGTGTTTTATATTTAAGAGGACTAAGATGTTTAAGCCCCTTTGTTGATGTAACATAAAATATTTTTTCTTTTAATTGTCTGCATCTATAAATGAACAAAGTTTGTAAGATTATATATTCAAGTGCAAAAATGAAAAAGCCAATTATATTCACTGATGGTGAATGTTGGTTAGTCGTCTTGCCAGTTTCTCTCCTGTGATTATGGGAATCTTAACTTACTATGGCCAGAGGCAAGCTCAGACCTGTCCTCTGATAGAGCCCTAGGAAGCCACAAGCAACCAGACAGGGATGGTGTGGGCAGGAAACCAATCATAATGAGTAGGTCAATAGAGATAAAACAAGACCTCATTCCTGCAGTTCCTCACTGTATCTATAATCTCTAGCCAAAATAGATATTTTCCTACATTATCAAATCATGTTTCCTATTGGGAAACATAAATATTTGACACAGTTTTTTAAAACTAGAAAATTAATAAAAATTTAATATTAATCTAAATGTTTGTGCAATAATATTTTCAAAATGCCTACCACAATGATGATTGTTGAATTGTTGATCTTAAAAACTTTTACAGCTGAAGTTGTACTAAAATATCCACAACTAATTTGAGAAATATATAAAGTTTTCTACATAGAGTATCAAATGATGAGAAAAAGCATGAGAATTTAATAGGCTATTTTAATACTAAACTAAAGTGATCAGATGTAGAAGTATATAAAAACAATTTTCTTGGCATTGGCAATTAGAAAACATAAGATGATGAGAGAAATATCATTCATAACCGCAATGCAACATATTTTATACTTAGGATTAAACAGAATATATGCAAGAATCTTCAGAGTTATTGAAAACCTATATAAATAAAATTCTATCCCACATTCTTTAGTAGGAAGACACAATATTGTAAAAATGTTGACAACTTGATTTCAGTCACATTATGAAGAAAATATATCAATGATTAGCAAGTTGATTAAAAAATAATAATGAGATTTGACCTACCAATGGCCAGATAATATAAAATTAAATTAAAATTTTGTTTGTAGACAATCAACAAGAAAAGAAGAAACTGAGAACATGTAAGAATACAGCTTATAATAAAAGAAGCATCTACAGTATCCTGGCTTTCTTAGTAAGTTGTGTTAGGACAAATGGCTAATCTTTTAGGAGCAAATTTAAACTCAGAATTTATATAAGATACAAAAAAAAAAAAAGTATAAGGCACAATGTGCGGAGTACTTTTTCTTTTTCTTTTTTTTTTTTTTGTGGACGGCTCAGCCCACCCCGGGGGCGGGGCTGGTGCAGTATGTGGTGCTGGGAGCGAACCAATTGTCCCTTGCGCATTTGCCTAAGCTTGCCTAGGCAGGCGCTTTACACCATGGAGGTATATTGCCAGCCCCGTGGAAAGTACTTGTTAAAAACAAATTATTGGCCCATTGTTCTCAGGACCCAGCCATTTTGTGGTACCCCAGAGGAAAGGGAGGAAAGGCAAAGCAAAGGCACCCAATGATTGGGGATGGGCTCACTGCACTGTGCGCCTGCAGGAGGAGCTGGGCCAGGAGCCGAGGAGGGTCTTCTGGAGGATCCACATGCGAGGGAGGGCACAGGGACGCAGCTGAGGAAGAGAGGGCAAGGGGACAAAGGACGGGAGGTGGCGGAGATACAGGTGTGCATGCAGAAGGTGAAGCCCTGACCTGCGGTGAGGCCCCAAGGGGACTCAGGGTGCGGCACAAGGGCAAGAGTTGCCAGCCACTGATCACCACAATGCCTAAGGATGCGAGGGACAAGCTCGAGCTATGGGGCAACATGTGACAAGAAGATGAAAGGACGAACTCGATCTGCAAAGAAAGACTGCGACCCATGAGGCATAGGACAGGAAGAGGTGCCGGATCAGCATGAGATGCATCCTGCAGAGAGGCCTTCCCCAACAGCAGGAGCTGCTACCCAGGCCACTGCTAGGCCTGGCCCTGATTAGCTCCCCCCAGGAGCAGAAGGAGGAGGCTGGCCTTTGGGACCCCTGGGCATACCCTGGGCCAAGGCCCAGAGGAGCTAGTGGGACACTAACACAGCCACAAGCCCGTTGCGTGTCACAGATCCTGCCTGGCATCGCTATCCAGCTGATAGGCCTTCTACACCAAAGACAGGAAGGTTTTGCTTTTTAGAGTTCAGCAGTAGGAAGTAGTTTTCTAAGGTTTGCTTAAAGAAAAAAAAAAAAATTATTGGGCTAGCCAAATAGCTCAGCAGATTAGAGCACTTGCCAGCAGGCTCAGGGACCAAGGGTTCAATCCCCTGGTCTGCCTGTGCCAGCCCTGCCCCTGGGGCCCGCTGAGAAGCAATTGAGACTGGGTGTGGTAGCTTGTGCCTGTAATTCCAGCTCTTGGGAGGCTGTAAACAGGTGGATCACTATGAGTTCAATCCAATAGTGAAACCCTGACAACCTGTACACCGTTCCCTAAAATACAGAAAAGAAGTTTAAAAATAAACAATTTTATAACTGGGAGTGAGCAAATATTTCTTATGAAATATACCAAACATATAAATCATATAAGAAAGTATCTATACATTTAAAACTTTGGCCTCAAAATATTTTTGGTGCAACAACTATACAAGTGATGAATTACAGACTAAAAATTATTTCCAACATACCTAAAAGAATTACTGTAAACAAAGAGTGCCCACATAAGCATAAATAAAGCACACACCGCCAATCAAAAGACAAAAGATTAAAAGGACGATTGACAGAAGAAATACATTTGACTAAAATACACTGAAGTAGGATTATTTACCTAATTGTAAAGTAAGCTAGTCTTTGATCTTGCAATCCACTCTGAGGAGTCTGTTCTATAGAAACACTTGGTCACATTAAGATATGTTTGCAATGTTTACAATGTGTGATCTCGAATAAGTCAAAATAAACAATACCATCAATAAAGGAGAGAGCAAATAAATTATACAGTATTCTGTTACCATAACCAGATCTCTCTATATGCTAAATTAGAAAGTTCTTTAAAGTCCAAGTACAGGACCTGCGAGATAGCTCAGCCGACTAAGGGCCTGCTTCCGCAAGCGCAGGGACCAGGGTTTGATCCCTAGTACCACTTGCCATGCCAGCCCCGCCCCTGGGCACACTGAGCTGGCCACTGAGACTGGGCGCGGTGGCGCATGCCTCTGTAATCCCAGCACTGGGGAGACTGAAAACTGGAGGATCACTATGAATCCAAGCTGAATAGTGAGACCATGTACCAAATACATAAAGAAAAACAAACAAAACAAAACAAAACCTAAGCAAAAAGAAGTTATAGCCTAGTAGAATCCTATGTAATTTATATGTATGTGTGTACATACACATACTTGTATCCACTTGGTGATTATTTTCACATGATGTGTGTCCAACCTGAAATGATATGATAAACAGGCGTATTCAGTGAAGGCTGGGAGCAGTGGCTCAGATTCTTCATCTCAGGATAATGAAGTCTGTCAAGGAAGGAGTGAGATTCACATTCCACTGTTAGCTGGGTTTGGACCTCTCTGTACCTGCACTTACCTTAACTGTGGCTCTGCTAACCATTTTTCTTTTGTTAGCAGTGTTCAATGGGCATAAGAGGAAATTCTGTGATATTATTCAGATCTTTGCTATACAAAAGCTGCTTTGTTGAAAGAGGTCAGAGATACCATCTGTTCCAACTTCCACACTTCATATGCAATCTTGATTCTGAGGTGGCAGGAAACCCTAATGGGAATTTCACATTTTTCGTGTTTGAGTCATAGCCCTTCACCCAGAAGCCTGGGCTAACTTCAACACTGAGAAATCAAACATGGTAATATTACTTTCTCACTTTTTCAACCAACAATACAATAAAACAAAGGCAATTTCATTTTAAAAGCTAATAAACATTTTGTATTCTACAGCTACTATCTTATCATCTGATGAGACACACACATAAAAAGATTTCCAAGGTCACTTTAGTTCTTTATACTGAGACTCCTTCATGCACAAATTCTACTACATTACTTTCCACCAACACTGCCCATTTTTTGACTGCCTAGTTATGTCTGCTGGTCAGATCACTGTGTGAGTGTAATGGAAGCACTTAAACTGAGGTCTATTCTGTTAATCAGGCCCTGTGTCCCTGGTTCTTTCAAGAAATTCCCTGGGCTCCCTAGACACTGACAGGGAAAAGACAAGAAATCTTGCTTCTCAATTTGGTGACTTTAGTTGTTGTACAATGCTTTGCTTAGTCTTATTTGGGTTCAGCTAAACTGTGTCTGCTCAGATGTGAGCCTATGGGAAGAAACCACCTCTCCATTTAGGACCCCAGTGTCCCATGGTCTATTCTAGAATGAACTCTTGAGCTCAAATAGATGCTTGGGTCTCTCATACTTGGCTCTCAACTGACACAGCACCAAGGTCACCAGTAAGCTGTTTGCTCCTTTCTAGCTGGGTTTAGTAAGCTTCAAGTCCCCACCCAAAGCCCAGACCCCTTGTGATGTGAGGCAATTAGATGAACGACTTCCCCAAGGTCTCCCAGCACTCTAATATTGACAAAAGTCCTCATGAAAACAAGAACATTGAAGTCTTGGATCCAACACTGGTGGTGTGATAATTTTCAATTTCTAAAACTTCACATGAAAACAGAAGTAACACGCTGGAAGTGATTTGCTCCTTTCTAAAGTTATATTATTTTTGTATCTTTCCAATGGGAGGAAACAATCCTGCTGGTTGCCAGTGAATGAGGGAGGCAGCATGGATCTGAAGTCAGAGGTGATGTGGAGCACCAGCACCTATAGCCTTGTTTGCTCAATGTGGCCCACAGAAATACACCTTTTGTTTATGTTTCTAAATGTTCCTTTTATCTCTAGACAAAAGTGTACAGAGGAAGTTGCCAAAATTAGTCCACGCTTTGGGTCTGAGCCACGATTAAACTTAGTTGTAAAAGAGATCAAAGACTTTCCATCCTGATCCCTGTAGCTGCAGCCCAGGAGCAGAGTTGGTGGTGGCGTGAGAAGTGGTGGAACGCTTTCCGATTTCGGGACCCCTAACCTATGCCTGAAGGCTGCGGGGTACAGAGATAGGCAGCTCTCGTGCTTTCTTTGGTGCCATGAGTCTTCCAGGATTTAATGGATAGATGCTGGTTTAGTGGGAAACACCCAGATACCCCTGAGGCAGCCTCCAGGAAGGTTTCACTGCTGATGGACAATTTTTCTCCTTTCCCAGGACAAAAAGAAATTAATTTTTTCCATGGTGCTGCCATGTTTCTTTTAGGTGAAGCCAAAGAGTTGAAGATTCGTCTTTGTACCTCCACCATGCTTCTCTTTTTAATATTGCTTTGGGTTCTAAGCTTTCCGGAGCTTAGGACCAGTGTCCCTGTGGGAAGAGCACAAGCAGAGGACCATGGGCTCTGGGCATGAACAGGGTCATGAAATTATTCATGATACAAACCAGAACATGGACAAGTGAGAGTGCACATTTAGTTCTAACCCAGACAACTGACAAACTGGAATTTGTGGTTATCCTATGCGCCAGGGATCAGGTGATTTCTCCCCCCAAATCGTTTTTCTTTTTCCTGTATATACTGGGTATTTTCTAATAATTTCTTCAGATTATTATAGATAATCACTTCCTGCTCCTGAATAAAAACCTAGTAATATGAAAAAAAAAGGCAAAAAACGTTCCTTATAACCTAGAACACAGATCTCTTGTTAAACAATATAGCTCCAGAATAGATTTTGCTGCAAAGAAAATGTTCTGTACAAATTCTTTAAAGAAGTCCTTTAAGTGGACTGTTTTTTAGAGTGCCACCACCCATTACTGACAAAGAAAGCTTGGTGGGGAGCAGCAGCACCTCAGGCCACTTCTAGCAAAGAGAAGTACATTCAGTACTCTCAGCACAAAAATGCTGCTGTAACCACACTCGGTTATTTTTTGCATCTAATGTATTTTTATCTTCAGCCATAGTTGTATTGCTGTGTTTTCTTTCTGTTTACTTTACCACTTCCCTTGTAAATATTTTGCATCATCCTGGAGATTTTCCCAGGTTGTGGGCCACTCGCTGGAGGGCTGCATTCCTCCGATTTGTGGCTGCAAGCTGTTGCCATGGCAGGGGATGTTTAGGTGGGAAACACTTCACAGGATGGGCAGTTCCAACCTCCTCTTCACCTCTCCTCTGCATGCTCAGCTCTTCTGAGACAGCAGCCCAGATATGGCTTTCTTTGCTCATGAACTACATTCCTGAAGTATGAACTTTACTCTGCCTTCAAGATAGGGAAATATTTGGTTCTGTTTATTTCTTTCAAGCTGGGCAGTGCCCTCTTAGCTGCTCTGACTCACCCCTCTGTCAGGGCTGGAATCTCCTAACAGTTTTCTTCCAGGTAAATCACATCCAAATTTGCAAAATAGAAATGTCAGAGAGGACAAAGCTCCACCCTGTGGTGCTCAAAGGCCATCCACTTGACAGAGGCCTCTGTTGACCAGGAGGGCTTTGACCCAAGAGAAGAAAAGCTTAGTCAGAACCTGACAGGTCTTCCTCCGTCACATTTCTGCAGAGGAATCAGCCTGGGGAGAGATAAGAGCATGGGTAGACACCCTGATTATGCCCACCTTTTTATTTGTTAAATGTGGAAATTGACTTCATTCAATTAATAAGTGCAGGAAACCGTTTTTTGTTTTCTCTTTGTATGAAAACATGAAGTAATGGTTTTATCTCAGTTTGTCAGGCATTGCTCAAGAGACTACAGCCGTGTGGGCTGGTGGCCAGAAACTTGCTCTAAGGCCCAGTATTAACACCCAGATATAAAAAGAATGCTAATTGGTTTTCCAGCTGAAAAATAATAAGGAAGGTGGTGCCAGAAATGTTGTATGCTATGGAAACCCCAAGTTTATACAATAGGTCCTGATTGCAATCTAGGGGCTCCATTTGTGCTCAAACTAGAGCTAAACAAAGGAAGGTGTTTCGCTTGCTAGTCCGCCTTTGTAGCAAGCTCCTGTGCCAGACTGCAGCTGGGTGCTGCACCAGGCTTCCCACAGTCTTCCTGCCAAATCTCCCAAGTTTTTTTCCTGGCTTCCATTCAGGAAAGTACAGCTCCATCCGTAGCATGGAAAGTTAAAAAGGCCTTGCTTGGATACACTGAAATATATACAAACACCGCCTGACGTATGGAGAGGGCTACTTCTGCACTGGCTGCTGCCGCCGCCGGCATCCTGAGGAGATAAACTCCGAGATGCTTAAAGGACACTTTGGTTAAGGGAGTGAGTTATTAGCTGGAAGAAAAAGCTATTCAAATTTTTGAAAAAGCAAATTCAGCATTCTTCTTAATTCTAACCATTACCCACCTTAATTTTCTCGTGAGTAAAATGTCAACTAACCTGCAAGATATAAATCAGGTGAGGAAATTGGACTGGGTCACCTTGGGCCATCAGACTGGGTTTGGCATTTCTAGGGGATATGAGGGAGTGACTGATTATCATTGTCACTAACTCCCTGGGACCTGGGGGATGGGCCTTGGGCTGTGGAGTCCTTGGACAGTGAGGGGCCAGTACTGGTATGCCCACACGTGTGGGCTCACTGCCGGCATCTTCTGTAGCTCCTGCTGTGACTGCGGGACCACCTTGCTCATAGGAACGTGCCTGACATGAAAGGGCTGCATAACAGCTACAACCTTGTTCTTGATGGTTATGCTTAATACTGCTGCAGAATTCGCAGGATTTAAATAATATCACTCACAGTGCTTTTTGAATTATGGGTAATAATAAAAGACATTACTATGCTGCCACAAACAGTGTTTTCAGGCTTTCTTTCTTTTTTTTTTTTTTTTACAAAAGAACAACTGATAAATGTTGTAAAATCTATTTTAAAGCAACCACTTTTATTTCATCTGTGAAGTCTCTTGAACCACTCTAGGGTTCTTTGGCTTCTCAGTTGTCATTTATGCCACTTTCATTATTTTCACAGCATAAAGGAAGCGTGTGAAAATTTCAGTAGCCAGGGGTCGGAAGCTAGCTCAGGAGAATAAGTGCTTATCTGGCAAGCACAAGGTCACAAGGTTAGAGATAGAGACAGAGACAGAGACAGAAAGACAGAAAGACAGAAAGAGAGAGAGTTTTAGTAGCCAGGAAGCAAACAGAAGGTGCTTCCTTTCCTTACCTGTTTTTTTGTTTGTTTGTTTGTTTGTTTTTTCTGCAGGGAGCAGAGACTACTCAGTACACTGTAAGTAAAGAGAATGTGTGGTAAACCTGGGGACCAAGATGTGGACTGCAAACCTCTCAGATTCTAGGCCGCTGTCTCTGACTCTTAGGACCATATACGGCTTCTCTGACTCCCAGCTAGAGTAGACTGACAGCTGATGGTCAGCTTGTTAGCAACACCCTGGTGAATGACTCAGAGTGGTGCTGGTGGAGGAGGCCCAACTGAGATTTGCTGCTAGTAGCATAGGATGCAGAGTGGAAAGGAAGAAGTTGAGAAGCTGTTGGGAGCTGTAGGATGCTACTGGTTCTCTTGCTCTATTCTGCTGGAAACCTTGTCACACTGGCACTCCTCATGACCTTGGATGCTCTTGTTGTTGGAACACCTCGGTACCTTACTGTTGCTGAGGATGGCTGCAGTATTTTGAGCACAGCTTCCTGATCCCAGTGCAGACCCCTAGCCTGCTGGAACAGGCCCCTCATCACTGGCACGGACTTTCCAGCTGGTACCACTGACCTCTGGGCCTTCCTCAGCAAATCCATGAAGCAGGCCTGCATGAGGCATTGCTGTGGGCCCCTGGGCTCCAGCTGGACCCATGGGGGCACTGCTATGGGCTTTAGGTCTCCAGCTAGACTCATGCAGAGCATTGCTGTGGGATCGAGGACCCCACCTGGGTTCTTCGTTTTTTTAGTGTGTGAATAGATATCCTGCAGTCCTTCTCTATATGACTCTTTGGGTGATTATTATAAAATAATTCTATAAACTGTGTCCTGTATTAAATTGTTCCCCCTGAAAAAACCCCTATAACACCAGGGTTATCCACTTTCATGCTTGCCCTTTCTTTCTGCCAATTTTTTTCTGCTTTATCACTTCAACTTAACTATCCCCAGGCTAGTGAATTAGAATTAAAATATTATTTTCAAATTTTGAGCACATTGCCTATACTTCTTGTGCTTAATATCCAGTTCTCTCTCCACTTCTCTAGTGTGGTTGGGTGTGGTGGTGCCAACAGCTATGCAAGCCCACTTGCACTGCAGCACGTGGGTGGAGACAGTTGGGAGATGGGCCTCCGGAGTGAGCAGGCCCTCGAGAACAGTCACCATCTGCAGTGATGTTATGCACCACACAAACTTCCTGAGGGCACGGAACAGGCTTTGTTTATCCTATTTCCATCCCCATGTTTAGGATGGTGCTACTCAATCACCTTGGTGCTTGTTAACCCTGACCCCCAGTAGAATCACCTGAAAATTTTAGCAGTATTTCAATATCCAGTTCTCCACCTCAATCCTACTAACAGTGATTGTGAATTTCACGAGTGGGCATATGGCCCAGACAACATGCAGAAGGAGCTGCTGGGCTTTCCAGGACAAGACTGAGGTCGCTGAATACAGAGGGTCACTGAGATGGTAACTGCTACACTTGAAGTGATCACCTTAAGTACCTGCAAGCAGGTGCAGGAGCCAGGGGTCTGATCCCCGGGCTGGCCCCACCCTGGGGGCACTCTGAGATGGCAATTGAGACTGGGTGTGGTTCCACATACTAATAATCCCAGCTCTTGGGAGGCTGTAAACAGGAGAATCACTACGAGTCCAATCTAATAGCGAGACCCCAAACAACCTCTAGACCCTTCCTTAAAATACAGAACAGAAAAAAAGAAAGAAAGAAAAAAAAAAGAAGTGGTCACCTTGAAGCTGGAAGCATGATGGAGAAGGAAAAGCTGTGAAATAGCTCTAAGTGTTTGCTTGGCAGTTTATTCATGCAAAGATTTTCTTCTATTAGATAATCAATACATCTTCAAAATATTGCCCTATTCCAGAATTCTTCAAAACCAGGAACTTTCAGACTCTTTATTTCAATCTAAGAAATGGGAGTCAATTCTGAGTTTAAGACAAATCAGACAGCCACTAGATGGCAATGATTTTAGTTTCAGCATTTGATCAATCTAAACTGGGTGAGTTTATCTCCAGAGCAGCTGGTAAGCTGACTCACTGCAGGATTATACAGAGCTGCTTGTCCGCTGTCTTTGTTGTGTTAGAACCAACAGACACTACTTTCTGGTTGGAGAATTTCTTGGTGGAATCACTTCTGGGGTTCTTCAGTATGGTCAGGGAATCCAAGTGGGTATTCCAAGTTCTCCCATGAATTGGCTTAAGTTCTGGTTGCTAAAAGAATTGCACTGCCTTGCCTGCCTCTGAGACCCCTTGAGATTTTTTTGTTTGGTCTTTTGAGACAGAGTCCTGCCATGCAGCCTTGAGATATTTCTTAATTTCTGCATGTCAAGCCATCTTAATCTTGCAAGCACATCTGACACTAATTTAATTTTTGTGTAGAAAGTAGATCATGGACATTTATATCTATGGTATTATGCCAATTCCCTTCTCTGAGAAGGAGCTATTTGGCCAATAACAGAAGGCCTAGTAGCAGTAACCTCTTGGGCATAGATCTTGAGGGAACAGAGTGAGAGCTCTTTGCCAGTTTCTGATACAGAATAGTATCAGAAAAAAAGGAAATTAATTTCCTTTTTCCATACCACTGGCCAGTTTCAGCTTTAACACTTTACTATCTTATCCTGGGCTCTGGTTAGAAGGGCTCTTTGGGGATTTTCCATCACATGTCCAGTCAACACCTGAGATCAAAAGTGAACTGAGACGCTAGTTCTTAGGATTCTTTTCTCTAGTAAGATATCAGTTTTGCTTGGCCAGAGAAGCAGAGATAGATAGCATGCTTGTAAGATGACCTAGTGTTGGTAGAGTGTAAAGCACTCTGAGTATGCCTGGAGCAGAGCTTGGTGACAATGTCAGGGGTGGGGGAACTATGTTTGTGTGAGATTAGCAGTTAGAAAAGAACTGATGCAGGGTGTAGTGGCACATGCCTGTAATCCCAGCACTCGGGAGGCTGAGGCAGGAGGATTGTTGTGAGTTCGAGACCAGCCTGAGCTACAAAGTGAGCTTAAGGCCAGTCTGAACTGCATAGTGAGACCCTGTCTCAAAAAGACAAAAAAAAAAAAAAAAAAAGAAAAGAAAAGAAATGAAAAGAACTGATGTCCTACCCATTCATCACATGTGGTAAGGATGATTCTAGAACATCTTTGAGGCTGTATTCCAAATCTGTGCCTCAGAAAGGAGCATAGTGCCTTCTATATAATTCTATTCTGCTGGATAGCACTGAAATCCTTGATATTACCAGGGTCACAGATGGAAGTAACTCAGCACTATAGATATCTTGCTAGTTCCACATTGAAAATCTAACTCTGAAGTGGGCCAGCCAAATAGCTCAGTGGATTAAAGTACCTGAAAGCAGGCACAGGGGCTGAGGGTTCAATCTCCAGGGCATTCCATATCGGCCCTGCCCTTGGGGTGTGCTGAGATGGCAATTGAGACTGAGCATGGTGGCATGCACCTGTAATCCCAGCTCTTGGGAGGCTGTAAACAGGAGAATCACTTGAGTCCAATCTAGTAGTGAGGCCCTGATGAACACCCTGTACACCCTTCCCTAAAAATACAAAAAAAAAAAAAAATCTAACTCTGAAGAATAAGACTGCCATTAATGAAAGCTACATTTCTCTTAGTCCACAAGACTTCTGGCAGTGCTCATAAAGCAGGAACAAAGTAAGAAGAAAGACCCATTATGAACCCCACAAACTCTCAGAGGAATAACATACATTTTCTTTTGAAGACTTCTGATCCTGTTGCCTTAAGCCCTAAAATACTTTCCATCACATGAGTCATGGGGAACAAATTTCTTGGCAAATTTTCAAAATGCTCCCATAATGTCAGCTGCAAAGGAAGGGTCTCCTTGGTAATTAAGGTAGAAGATGTTCTGAATTGGTTTCTAGAATGTCTCGTCACTGTCCAGCTTAACTTTGAAGAAACTCTGATTCAAAACTCAACTTTTGAGTTTTGAGTTGAAAACCTCATTTTGTGTTATCTGCTTTAGGATAGCATTGACTATTAGGGCCAGCAAGATGACTCAGTGCCTGCTTGGGCAAGCACAGGGACTGCAGTTCAATCCCTGGCACCACAAGCCATGCCAGCCCTGCCCCCAGGGTGCACTGAGTCCACCACTGAGACCAGGCTGGTGGCACACACCTGCAATGCCAGCACTAGGGAGGCTGAAAGCAGGAGGATCACTATGAGTTCAAGTTGCATAGTGAGATCCTGTACCAAATGCATTAAAAAAAGAAAGTATTAACTATCGTCTTGACCCTCAGCACATTTTCTCCTCATAGAGAAAAAGTAGAAAAATACACATATTGAAACCATGGTATGTGGGAAGAATTGTCTCCCGAATACTGCAGGGAAAATATTAGATGCCCACCCTCTTCTGGCTACAGTGGGCAGTCTGGGGTAGCAAGGTGTTTAGGGAAAGTATCTGGAAGAGATGATGCTGAAGCTGACTCTTCTGAGCAAACGGAGACAGCCCGCCGCATAGAGCTGTGGGGTGGAGAACAGGGAAGACACACACACTGTGGGCACAGAGCCAAGAGAATGCAGGCCACTGAGAAAGTGGTGAATGTTTCTGTGCTCCTGGAATATCCATGGAGTACACGGTGTAGGTGGGGAACAAGAAGTGACTGGAAGGCTACTTCAAAAATTATGCTATGGTTCTATCAAGCATGTTAGGGGTTTCCTTCATCAAAATGCAGATATTAAAGAATTTTAATGCACTGTTTTCCTGTGACCTGGGCTACCCTAGTGATGGGTGGAGTACAGACAGAATGGAAAATCTGGAGATATGGAGATGTATTAGAAAGATGCTGACCACCAGTGGAATAGAATAGAAGATATGGAAACAAGTCCAGGCACATGCAGTTGTGCTATTTTTTACAAAGGGGCCAGAGCCCCTTGCTGGAGATAAGACAGCCTCTTTAACAAATGGCACTGGGAAAACCGACTGCCCACATGCTGAAGGCTGAACTTAGACCCACAGCTCTCACTGTGTTAAACTAAACCCAGAACGGGTCCAATGACATACTGGAGGACAAAACAGGCAAAACTCTCAAGTATGTGGGCACAGGCAAAGCGTTCCTGAATGAAGTGCCAAGGAATAATACTAAGAATAAACAAATGGGATATCACTAAACCCAAAAGCTTTTCCACAGCCAAGTCAACCACCAACAAAGTAAACAGACAACTTACAGAACACAAAACTTTTTCCAGCTACTCCTCAGATGAAGGACTAGTATCTAGAAGATACAAATAGCTCAAAAATTTAGATCCCCATTTTGGTGGTGTAATGAGTAACTTACTGCATTCAGATGAACTAAATCAGCACGATTCTAGATGTGGGAGTTCACCTGTGGATGGTTACCAACAGCATAAAAGGAGACATGGAGGGGAAGACAGTGTGCTGTTGCTGATTTTCCTGGAGAAGCTTGTCACACTGGTTTTCCTGATATGAACTCAGTTCTCATTGTTGGAGGAGCTCAGGTCCCCAATGTCCCTGAGGGGAGCTCTTGTCCTTCCTTTGAGCATTGCTTCCTGGCTCCAGTGCAGAACCCTCAGCTTGCTGGCATAGATCCTTGATCCCACAGGCCAGGTTTTCTAGCTTCTACCACCAACCTTTGGGCCTCACCCAGCACAGATGCTTGATGCTGACCTGCATGCGACATTGTCATGGGCTGTAGGCCTCCAGCTGGATTAGTGGAGGATACTCCTGTGGAACCCTGGCCCTCAAATGGATACTTTAGGTTTCTAGGGTGTGGACAGATCTCCTATGCTCTTCTGCATCTTACTTAGGGTAACTATTATAAAATAATCCTATAAATTATGTGTATTATATTAAATCTATTCCTTGTAAACTTTGGCCATAATGAAATATTTTAAATATTAAATCTGTTAATTTTAATACGTATTTTAAATTTTAAATATTTTAAAATATTTTATTATGCTCCATCAAAAGTGGGCATCTGAAATGAGTGGCCACTTCTTAGATGAAGATTACAACCAATGAATAAATACATGAAAAATATTCAGCATTAAGCCGGGCGTGGTGGCACATGCCTGTAATCCCAGCACTCGGGAGGCTGAGGCAGGAGGATTGCTGTGACTTCGAGACCAGCCTGAGCTACAAAGTGAGCTTAAGGCCAGCCTGAACTGCATAGTGAGACCCTGTCTCAAAAATACAAAAAAAAAAAAAAAAAAATGTTCAGCGTGGCTGGCCATTTGGGAAGTACAAATGATAACATATTAATTAGAACAAATTTCACTCTAGAATAAATGGTTAAAAAATATTGATTGATCAAGAGATCAACCAATAACAACTGCTGGCAATGTTGTGGGGAAAGAGTAGCCCTTCATTGTTAGGGAAATGAAAATTGATATGATCATTATGGATCTCAGTATGGAGATAAGAAACTAAAAATAGAAATTCTATTTGACCCAGCTACTCTCCTTTTGGGTATCTTCCCGAGAGTTAAAAGCATCATACCAAGGTGGTGCATGAGTACCTATGTTTATAACAGCACAAGTCAGAATTACTAAATCTTAGAACCAGGCTATTTGCTCATCAACAGATGAATCGTAAGAGAAAATGCTAAATAGTCAAGTAGTGTATATCTCTGTATCATTTCTGAATTTTTGATGCTATATTTCTTAGCATCTTTTCTTTTCTTTTTTTTTGGTAACAGGAATCAAACTCAGGACCTTATGCTTGCCAGGCAGTAGCTGTGCCCCTAAGCTATATCCTCGGCCTCTTAGTATCTTTCTTGCTGAAAATTTTGTTAAAGATGCTGTCTGTTTATAGCTTGGATATCGCTGTATTTTAAAAAATTTTCCACAGATATTTAATTTAATTTTAAAAACAAAGCTACGGATATTGTCTAATGGATTAAGAATGACCTAAGGCAAGGATAGCTTGATAGTGAATGGTGAATGGAATAGAGAAAATTCAGAAAGACACGAGTGAGAGGACAAGTGCTGCAGCAGATTTAGTGATAGGGAAGCCACAGGACACTGCCAGCATGATTTCTGCTGCTGTAGAGACCCTTATTCTTTTCTTTCTTTCGTTTTTTTTGTTTGTTTGTTTGTTTTTGGTGGAACAAGGTATTGAACTCAGGCCCTTGCACTTGCCAGGGAAGCGCTTATTCTATTGCGCCATCTCCCCAGCCCCAGAACCCCTGTTCTGATGCATGTAAGTTCTCTGGAGAGCCAGATGGAGGAGATCAAATAATAGCTCCAACAGGGATGGCTGAGCGCATAACCCAAGGGCACATGGGCCACACTCCTCTGTTCTGCTACAAGTTTGAAATTACTCCTAAGGGGAGCATTCATTTTTACCTAATCTTAGAGAGCATTCCAGTGACCGGAGATCCTGTGATCTATTTTTCCACTGAGCTCCAGGACTGACCTGCATGTACTTTCCCTTCTAAACAGAATTTGTTGTGTTTCCAACTTCTAAGCTGCACTTTTTAAATGGCCATCTGCATAGTAACGAGCCTTACTTAATGATCTTACCTACTCACAAAATTTTTCTCTATATAAGCTCTTTAATCAATTTAAATGAACATTAAAATATTATTTTCATTTTTAAGTTGCTGATGTGGACTATATCCAGATATCCCCCAAGAGCCTCCCACATTCACAGTTGGGGCTTTCAGGAGGGATTGGGCCAAGGCTGTGTGGCCCTGGATTAGTCAGCTGATGGGTTCAGAGCTGGTGTGGTGTTTGGAGCTGAACCTGCTGATGGAGGTAGGTCACTGTGCATGTGGCCTAGAGTGGCATACATTCCTCCTCTTCCCTTGATCTCCGTCCTGCCTCCTGCCTACCAGGCCATGGACTGTTTCTCTTGTGCTATGCCGCTGCTATCCCACACTGCTTCAAGAGTGGCTGAATACAGACTGAAACCTCTACAGACGGTGACTGAAAATAAATGCTTCCTCTTTCAACTGTGTCTGGTATTGTGTTTTAGTAAGGAGCAGTAATTAATAAGACAGTTGCCATCTTACATTTGATTCTGCAAGAACAGACATCCACTTGGATGTGCAGCTAGGTCGCAGAAATTATACAGCTTGCGTTGACTTCTAGAACAACGGAAAAGCCAACGATTTGAGCTAAGTCTTTGGCCTTTGGCTGTGAAGCGCTCCTCAAGTTCTTTTCACATCTTGTGTTGTAGAAGCAGTAGTGAAGTTTTGAAAAATGAAGCAGTTGAAAAGAAAAAGGAAAAGCAATTTTAGTGTTCAAGAAACTCAGACTCTTTTGAAAGAAATTACCAAAAGGAAAGAAGTCATTTTTTCCAAGCAGCTCAACACAACAATAAACGTGATGAAGCGCATGGCTTGGGAGGAGATTGCGCAGTGCGTGAACACCGTCGGGGAAGGAGAACAGAGGACCGGAACAGAGGTGAAGCGCAGGTACCTGGACTGGCGCGCGCTCATGAAGAGAAAGAGGATGAAGGCGAACATTAAGCTGGTCGGGTCAGGATTTCCCCTTCCCACGTCAGATTTAGATGACTCCCTCACTGAAGAGATAGATGAGAAGATTGGATTCCGAAATGACACGAATTTTGACTGGCAAAATATGACAGACTTCAGGGACGCAGGTGGATCCTTAACAGAGGTCAAAGTGGAAGAGGAAGAAAGAGATCTGCAGAGTCCCGAATTTGAGATAGAGGAGGAAGAAGAAATGTTGTCGTCTGTCATACCAGATTCCAGGAGGGAGACCGAGCTCCCTGATTTCCCCCACATTGATGAATTTTTCACACTAAATGCGACGCCATCTCGACCCACCTATGACGAAGCCCACTTGCTCGTGAACATAGAGAAGCAGAAACTAGAGTTGGAGAAGCGCCGCCTGGATATCGAGGCCGAGAGGCTGCAGGTGGAGAAGGAACGGCTGCAGCTGGAGAAGGAGCGGCTGCAGATCGTCAGCTCCGAGAAACCGTCCCTGGAAAGCGAACTGGGCTCTGGCGACAAGGCTTCACTGCAGCCGCAGGACATAGAAACAGAGAAGCTAAAACTGGAACGAGAACACTTGCAGCTGGAGAAAGAAAGGCTGCAATTTTTGAAGTTCGAATCTGAGAAGCTACAGATCTAAAAGGAACGCTTGCAAGTGGAGAAAGAGAGACTTTGAATTCAGAAAGAGGGACACTTGCAGTGATTTCTTTCTCTTTTAGGTCTCTAGTGAATGTTTATATAAACTAGATTTTTCTCCTATCAGATGACGTAAAGGTAGTTGCTGGATTAGCAGTGCTGTTCTCCTAATGTCCGTGTTCTCCACACATAAGGGTAGTTATGTGTGGGTGGCTATGTGATTAAGTAGTGTACTGTATAAAAACTGTCCTGATATAAACAGAGGGGCAGAATTATTGTGCTAGACTCTTCACATTAGTAACACTATATAGTCTTGTATTATCTGTGTACCCAGAGTTCATAGTTATGTCTGTATAAAATTCTAGTCCAGTTTGGGTGATTTAGGCTGCAAGAAGACATTGACAGTGTCTAGAGAGATGTTTTTGGTTGTCAAAACGGAAGGAAGGAGGTGAGTGGCTCCTGGCATTAGTTATGTAGAGGCTGGGGATGCCCCTTGCTGTCCTGCAGTGCCCAAGTCACCCCTCTTCACGGTAAGGAATCAGCAAACCCCAAGTGTCACTCTGTCAAGTTTGAGGAACCCCATTCTAGTCTACCTGTGCACCTCTATAACTATATTGTAGAGTTTTAGAATATAAAACCTCACATACTTAAATGGGTAGATAATTAAATGGCCAAAAACTTTTCAATAAGGAAATATTCCTGTGTAGTATGTTGAATGTAGGAAATGATGAAAGTTGTAGGTACTTTGTTCCCATATTTCCATTTACAAATGTCCTGATAGGAAATACTGCAGGGCACATCTGAAATTATTTAAAATAAGTTACTTTGAAAAATGGTAGTTTCATCTATTGATGCTTTAGAAGCAACAACTGTGAAGCTTCAGCTTTTTCTCTTCAAATCTTTTGTCTTAGCTTGATGAAAATTATTATTTCTATCATACACCGAACTCTTATATAAGAGAATGACGTAAGGTAGTAAAAATGGTGCCAGTACAAAAGTGGTACCTGTGGTCCCTAAGCTGGAAGCCAGTGAATGGCTGGGTGACTTTCAAAATACTAAAGAGTAGCTGTTTGGGAGTGGGCAGCAGCTGAGAATGCACTTAGCATCACACAGTAATGGTGACGCGGAGACAGTGCAGCACCTGTGTTGTGGGTGGGGATGCACCTAGTGCACAGCACTTCTCCGCTCTACACAGCAGTCTTACATGCAGCATCTGTCTCTGAGTCTGAAGCTCGCAGCCCCACAGTGAGTACATTGCTGGTGTTTATATTGCAGCACATTTTGTCTCCCTTCTTCCCAGCGGAAGGAAGTTTGTATCTTCTGTATCCTTGGTCTTTTGAGGCCAAAGGCAGGCTTTACCTTCAGGGCCTTCAGTGTTCTGAAGGCACTTTTTCCACAGTCCTGGTGACTCAGATGTACACTAAAGTTGCAAAAGGTGGCACACATTCAGTTTGTGTTTCTGATTTCCAGGGTTGGTTAACATAGCTTTAATACATCTATCAACATACTACCTTGATTCTCTGTGTTTCCTATTAATTTAAGAATGGATTAAAATCATTTTGACATCTAAGGATGAGCATGCAAGAGAAACATATACTTCTGCTTACTTACCCTAATTTACAAATAGTGTTATTTTTCTATAAGTATAATAAATGCTTCTGCTATAAAAAAAAAAGAAAAAAAAAAAAAAAGAACAGACATCCACATGTTGTAGATAGGGCTAGCAGAGAACTGTTGGCTATTCTTTCTTGGAGCCCAGGAAGGTTTCCCTGATCACAGTGAGCAGCTCTGGGGAACAGGAGGTTATGACAGACAGATGTAGGGTGCTTGGTTAAGAAGACTGTAGAGAAGCCAATCAACTACAAGTCTTGCCTTTTATGGATTGAATGGTAACAATGATTTTGTACCTTAACTCTAAAATTCAAGTGGTAAGAGTCTAAAGGAAGGAATACATCAGTCGGAGAAGCTCTATGACTTCCTATGGTTTATTGAGAAGATGGATTGTACACAAATTCAATATATCCTTCAATGTGGGTGCACATCAGGATGACTGTAGGAAGTTCAGAAGCGAAGGCTACACCATTATTCTAAAATTTTCTGCTTCAAAATTTACCATATCTCAGCCAGGCGTGGTGGCACAGGCCTGTAATCCCAGCACTCGGGAGGCTGAGGCAGGAGGATTACTATGAGTTTGAGACCAGCCTGAGCTACAAAGTGAGCTTAAGGCCAGCCTGAACTGCATAGTGAGACCCTGTCTCAAAAAGACAAAAAAAAAAAAAAAAAAATTACCATATCTCATGTGTAACTCTCAGTCAGCTCAGCTGTTTTCTAAGCTTAGAAAAGATTAGAAGCAAATCAGAGGCAGGAATTCTGGCAATAGCAGATTGATTCAAAAACTGACAACCTGATGGCAAAGGAACAAGCATAAAAATAGCATTAGGTGCAAAATTATGTGATGCTTCATAGCATCATGCAAGAAAAAAATAAAGTCATGGACCACTGTTACCTAGGAAGATTAACTTATGACTTGGTATTTTAAAAATTTAAAATATAGCCCAGAAGATTGCATTAAAATTATCAAAATAGTTAGAGCTTAGGAATTCAAAAAATTTCACTGTTTGGAAAATGTAGACCCTAAAGATGTGTTTCATTCTCCTTAGTTTTGACACTAAGCCTTGCAGGGGAGTCACGAACTTCACTTTTCCTGATGTGGAGATTGATGAGAGACAGTAAAAAACGGTGAAAGAAATCATTACTGACTTTCACTTTATAACTATAACTGCAGTATTTAAATGGGAATAGAATGATATTTACAGAAGAGCAAAAGAATGAAAAGCAGACCAAAAATCCTCGACATTTATACTTTTGTATAGGAGATTCAGATACTGACATGAGCTTCAGATACTACAATAATTAACAATAGGTTGGCAAAAGAACCGTCAGAATGGATTGCTCTTCATTTTTATGTCTTATCTATTAATGCATATTAATTTTAAATATTAATGGTTTCATTTCTGCAGATTCATGCCAGCACCTAAGACTGGGTAGGTCATTGTCACCTCAGCACCTTCCTTGCTCCCCGTAAAGATTCATTTTTAAGAGGTGCATTAAACAGCAATTTCCCTTTCCAAACTATTAAAAGTTGCATCACGCCATTTTTGCAGGAGATATTTTTATATAAGAATGTGATTGAATTTGAAGATAATTTATTATACCAGTTTACTCAGAAATCATAACACAGGGCTTTTTAACATGCCCTTGTAAAAAACTTCTTTGTCAGGCGAGGAATGTAGGAAGGCTGTGGTGGTTGAGTGATCCTGTCCATTTGAGATGCGCAGTTAAGAGAAGCTTAACTAAGGGCTGCTTTATGTGGGTGGCTCAGAGGGATAATGGAAAGGGATGGAGCTGCTTGTTTCCTTTATGGGCTCCAGTCTTCGCCTTCACCTTGGAGGTCATCTCCTGGCTTCTAGCAGACTCTGGCTTCCAGTGCAGACCGTTCAGCCTTCTGGTGCACATTCGTCAGTCTTCCATTGCAGACCCATTATCCTTCTTATTTGGACGTGGACAGGACAACACACTGAGCTCCGGACCTTAGACTGAATCCTTTGGTTTCCAATGGGCAGATGGTCCCTCTGTACCTGTCCTCAACTGACACCGTGGATGGCCCTTGTAAACCAATCTTGTAAATTCTTTTTTTCTTTTTTGTATTTTAGAGAAGAGTCTACAGGGTGTTCAGGGTTTCACTACCAGATTGAACTCATAGTGATCCACCTATTTATAAACTCCCAAGTGCTGGGATTACAGGCACAGACCATCACACTCAGTCTCAATGCCCTGGGGGTGCCGGCACAGGCAGGCTCTGTGATTGAATCCCTGGCCCCTGCGCCTGCTTGCAAGTGCTTTAATCTGCTGAGCTATTTGGCCAGTGCTGTAAATTCTTATATATTTGCAGGTCTTCTGTTATATCTGCTTCTCTAATGAAACACTGACTGATACATATGCATAACTATTTTGTTGGTGATTTCTGAAATAGACATTGTGATCAACTTATATGGGTATAACACCTTTATTGGGTTGCATTTCTACTTAATTATTGATTATTCCTAATTGACATGTTCCAAACCCCCATCTTAGCTACTTTTCTTGTGGCTGATATGAAATACTTGACACCCAAAGTGAAAAGAAGACACTTACTTTGGCTCACAGCTTGTTGAGGTTTCTGTACATAGAGAGCTTGCTTCAGGGCCAGGTGGCATAGCAAAGGGTCATCACAGAGGAGATTAACACGGTTCATGGCATGGAAGGGGAAAGGCAAGAGGCTGCACCAGCATCAAGTGATGTCAGCAACCCTTTTTCTGTCCCTGACATTCTATCCAGCCTATGTACCCCGAGGATGGGTAGCACTCACACCCAGAGTGGGCCATTATCCATGCCCAAATCTAGGTCAAACCAATCAATGTAGTAATTTACTAATCACATACCCTTGATCCCAGCATCATGTTAAGACTTAATCCCCAGAATTTCACACTGTAGATTCAGCCGTCTCTGAAAAGCCCCACCTATGCCTGCATGAGCCTTGGGGAGACAGCCACAAGCCATAGCACCCTTTGAAAGCTTTCTCCACATGATTTTCCTGGTTTGGGTAACAAATCTCTCTGTCATTCTGAAATAAAAGACAAATTCCTTAAACTGTGTTGAGAAAGAGAATAAAATAAGACTCAATAGAAAGCATTTACCTCTCTACTACCCCACACCTTCATTAAACTGAGGAGAAAAATCACAGAGGGCAAAGTTGCTCAAGAAGAGACCAGAAGCACCAGCAGGGTCCCAGATGACAGAAGCAACCTCGTGGGCTTTGTCAGCTGAGCCAGACAGGAGCTGGCAGAAAGCTGAGCTGGGGGTCAAGGAGGCCGACTCAGGACGACCCTTCATCCTGACTTCTCTTTGTAGAACTTCCAGGCCCCTTTAGCGGGTCTGTCAAATAGAACTGTGACTAGGTTAAATAATTGAGAAATTATGTATAATTCAATGGAAAGTTTGCCAAATGAAGAATTAATTGTGGCATTTGACTCACCTTTGCCTGTCCAAATCAGAAGATTGATCTTTAAAGAAACTGAGAAATTTTTCCCAAGGGCTACCACTTCCTGCAAGGGTCCCTGACAGCCCAGAATATAGAACCATTGATACCACTTTCTCCTCCACCTCTTCCAAAGTGAAGACTACTGTACAGAATGGGGAAACGGAATTTTAGAAGAAATTCATGCCAGCTGCAAATGCTAATCACTTCATGCTTTACCGCCCATCATGAATTCCCCAACAAGGTCCACCAGTTATTGGAGATAATGGATAACACAACAGCGTGATCAAAGTAAACAGAGACTAAATAGCTTGAAAGAAGACAGGGAACAAATGAAAAGCATTTTAAATGTCATTAGTGTCTTCAGAAAGACGTCACTAGATGTTGCATCCATAAAATAACCTTAGGCCAGGGGGAGCATGAGCAATTAGAAAAATGTTAGAAGTTGTAGCTTTCTAAATTTGAAAACTAAAAACAAATGATTGAAAACAAAAACAGTAAATTAATATTTCAGAATATTGAGCAAAAAAATGTGCAACCATTAACTACGGAAAATTAATTCAAGACAGTGAACATGTGGGAGGCGCTGGGAACAACTCCGCACTGAAGCGGATAGCACTGGTGAATTCTAGCTAGTGTCACTGTTGTGAAACTTGGGAAATCATTGAAACTTTGCAACTTTCAGGAGGCAGAGCAACAGTAAATCACAGCAGTAAATCGCAGCAAACTTCATTTTAGTCAGTAGCACTCGCCCCTGAACGCTGACCCCGTGACGTCGCCGACCCCGTGACGTCGCCGACCCCGTGACGTCGCCGACCCCGTGACGTCGCCGACCCCGTGACGTCGCCGACCCCGTGACGTCGCCGACCCCGTGACGTCGCCGACCCCGTGACGTCGCCGACCCCGTGACGTCGCCGACCCCGTGACGTCGCCGACCCCGTGACGTCAGGCAGTTATAAGTGTGCTCCTGGGGCGACCTGCACACAGGTGGGGGAAGCCAAAACTGGCAAAAAGGAACCTCATCTTCAAGTCCTGGAGGCTTGCGCTCTTGTTACTGCTTCTGACCGCAGAGGCAGAGAAGCCACCAGCCATTGTCATTGTAGGCCTCTCAATTTTATGTATGAGGCTGTACCCCTGAGGTCAAAGTAGCTCCAAAGAGATTTAATGGTACAGACTTCTGATTTCTCCCTCCTTCAATTTTGTTTCTCCTCTGAGAGTTAAGTATTAAAAACCGAGAAATTCCAAAGCATTAACATGTAGATCAGGTACATATACGTATAGACATGTACGTATACATATATTCATAGTATGTACACATACAGGGAAAATCAAAAAGTGTTTACATACTCAGGTAAAGGAATAGGCTCAGAAAAAAACAAACATACAAAGTAACCCTGAGAAGACCTTAAGTTTACATCTCAAGATCTGGTGGGTACAGAGATATTTATGTATCAAAACTCAACAAACCCTGGAGAAAGAGGAAAACTGATTTTCAGAGTTATCATATCATGTGATTCAAATGTTAAGTTTTCAAAGAAAACACCACAAGGTGCATAATGAAAAAGGAAGATATGCATATTCAAAAGGAACAGAAGGAAGTTATCCCTGAAAAACAGATGTCAGATATAATATTTTAAAGCACCTATCTTTAAGACGATGAAACACTAAACAATGATGCAGAGTTGTAGTGAAAGTATTTAAAAAAGTCTAAGTAAATGGAAATATGGACAAAGAGCTTAAAAAGAAACCAAACAGAAATTAGGAAGGAGGACTGAAACGAAAAAATTCTTTAGTGGGATTCAAAAGCAGATTTGAATCTGCAATTTGAGAATAGCACAACGGAAATTCTTGAGTGAGAAGAATTAAGGAAAATAGGCTGAAGAAAAAGGAGAGCCACAGGAGCAATGAGACACTGTATAAGCCAGTAGCTGTACATACATGGTGTGTGTCTGAAGGGGGAGAGAGAAAGGAACAGAGAGAAACAGTAAATGGAAATTTCACAATTCATCTGAGAAGGATTGGAGATACAGCTCAGTGGCATAAATTACTTGCCTGGCAAGCCTAAGGTTCCAAGTTCAATCCCCAGTACTGCAGAGAGAGAGAGAGAGAGAGAGAGAGAGAGAGAGAGAGAGAGAGAGAGAGAGAGAGAGAGAGAGAGAGAAGAAAGGAAAATTATTTAAGTGCTAGGGAGATAGCTTAGTAGAATAAACGCATAAGGTCCTGAGTTCAATCCCTGGTACCACAAAAAAAAAAAAAAGTGTGTGTAAGGGAGTCCTGAAGGGTGAAATGAAAGGACACTAGACAGAAACTTGAAACCACATTGAAAAATAAATATCTCGATGTATGTAAATCTACAGACTATTTTATGCCCAGTATCACTGTCAGACTTTCATTCCACAAAAATACTTAATACTGAATCTGGGGACAATAGATAATATCGGATAGCACAGATTTGCCATAGGCCATACCACTGAGATTTGTAAAAGTATACCCTGTGGAGTTCCTAGTGTTGAAATTGCATAAGACACGTTTCTTAGAATGTACTCTGCAGCTGCACCGGCCCTGCCCGCTGAACCAGTGAGTGAGGCCAGGCGTGGTGGCATACTCACAGCTGTAATTCTGGCTCCAGGGAGACTAAAAACAAGATCACTGGAAGCCTGAGCTGCATAATGAGAGCCTATACCAAATACATAAATTTTAAAGAAGTACTATGTTGTTGAGCAATTGCAATAATATAATTTGTAGGCTACTTATTTATTTATTTATTTATTTATTTATTTATTTATTGTCAGAACCGGGGATTGAACTCAGGCCCTTGCGCTTGCCAGGGAAGTGCTGATTCTACTGAGCCATCTCCCCCACCCTGGGCTGCTGAATTTAATTGGGTATGAATTGATGTTGTAAGTTTAAGATGCTACTCTCTAGGTAACCCAAAAGAACTAGTTATAGAATGTATGCAGAAGCAATGAGAGGCATTTCATTATTCCACTGCAAGTAATCAGCTAAATAACAAATAGTAATGTGGGACATGAAGGAGAAAAAAAAAAAAGAAGATACACAAGATAGAAAACAAAAAACAATGCTTTAGCAAGCACAGGGACCAAGGTTTGATCCCTGGTTCTGCATGCCGCACCAGACTCACCCCTGGGGTACACTGAGCTGGCGATGCAGTCTTGGCATGATCCCAGAACTGGGGAGGCTGAAAATAGGAGGATCACCATGAGTCTGGTCTGTGTAATGAGACCCTGTACCAAACACAGAAATGAAAAAAAAAAAGGAAACAAAAAGCAAAATGACAAAAATAAGTCCTGACTTCTTAGGATGAAAGACAGATTAAACTAAAAGACAAGCTAAATATATGCTGTCCATAGAGTCCTCTTTTGATCCAAAGACTCAGATCTTTGTCTTGAGAGAAAAAGACATTCCATACAAATATAGTAAGCCAAGTACACAGGGCAGCAATACTGCTATCATACAAAATCACCTTTACATCAAAATAGGTTAATACATGTTAACACAATAGTTAATTCAGCAAAGAGATTAAGCAGTTATAGGCACTTATACCAACCGAGTAACAACTGCCAAAACTAACAAAACAGAAGGAAGAAATACAGTGACACCAAATAGCTGCAGACTGATACTGTCATCTGATAATACTGTCAAATGAATAAAGCAATGAGGTAAAGGTAAGGAACATAGTAGGAGACTGAGCGTAAAACAACTAGATCTAACAGATATATAGAGAGAACATTATTATTTTTTTGCCTTAACTACTTATTATATATTTGGTCTTTTGTAGTAACTGTTAGCAAATTTTTAAAATAATTTTATGGAGAAACAACCAGCAATGAGACAGTTTCAAAACCAATTAGTAGGACAGTTTCAATAATTAATACATTGCATATTGTTGTCTTAGTGGTTATTCATTGTACAAGATGCACACATGATATCCTGTCCACAAACACTGTTAGAACAAATCTTTTATTAATTGAATTAAGAGAAAATAGCTGTATATCTATCCTACTTCGTATATACAGATACAAAATGGTCCTGCATTTGTATCCTCTATTTTTGTTTAGTTTTGTCAAAGATGGGTATTCCATTGCCATTTAAACATTATAGGAGTGTGAATTCAGCAAAATAATCCAATATAGTCCAATAGTACATAATAGTAGTGGGTTATCCATAGGACTGGCAATGTCAGAAGTTGTTGACTTGAGCCTTTTTCAGCTCAGCACATTAATATGGCTTTACTTTTTATACCTCATTTTTATGCTTTTCTGCTAGATGGTTAAGACCAAGATAAAGCAAGACCTGCATAACATGAATTGTAACTTTTGTATCTGGCAAGGTCAGTCAAGTCCCCTCATGATTTATCCTGAAACCCTGTCTCTCCATGTGACTCTCCTTAGGCACACTCTACATCATCGATCACATTTCTCTGAGGCCCTGTAATCTCCTTGATCAGAAAATTTGGGACACAACTGAGTTACATGATATTACAGTACAGGGAGAACATTATTACTTAACAACACATACATTCTTCTCAGTGGCAACTGAGACATTTTTCAGATTTGACAATATGTTCGACCACAAATTAAGTCTCAGTAGATTGTGAAATTAGATATCATACTAAATATTCTCTAAGTGGTGCAGGGAAAGTTAAAAATCAACAACAGAAATAAAACTGAAGAAGACACAAAAATGTGGAAATTAAGCAACAAACCCTTACAAAGCCCAATGGATCAAAGAAGGAGCCAAAAAAATTAAAAATTCACTTAGAGATAATTATAAATAAAACCATAGCATCCCAAAATTTATGAGACACAATAAAAGGCAATGCTGGAGAAAATTTATAATCATATAGAGTTATATGCAACAAACTGGAAAGCTGTCAAGCTGAAAACCTAAATTTCTTAAGAAATTAGAGAAAGATTCAGGTGTGCTTGCACATGCCAGGAATCGCAGCACTCTGAAGGAGACCAAGGAGAATCACAAGTTCATAGTTGGCTTGAACAATTTAGTGAGAGCCTGCTGGTAGGAAGGTCATTTTCAAAGAGGAAGGAATAGAGAGCCCTTCCTAGTCCTCGGCTCTGTAAAGTTCATATTTGTAATCCCATGGGTAAGTTATTGGAATCCTGTCAAGTTCAATCCAATCTACCACTTCCAGAGCAACCCACAGTGAGAATAAAGACACTAAAACATATTTATAATCATGGGGAATCAAGGGGTCCTAAGTCCATCCAGGGTGGCAGATATCCAGAACAAAGGCCTCTACCCAGGGCCGAACCCAGGTTTTATTCAGTCGTGAAGGTGTGGCCTCAAAATGACTGAGGATAGCAGGAAGTGTTGTGAGCTGGGTGGCAGGAGGCCTGCGTTTATCTCTGCAATCTGCAGAGAGCAGTATCCCGTCCAGCGGGTCAGTCAACGCAGGTCACCTAGGGGAGGAGAGGGAACTGACGAAGACAAAGAACAGGTGGGCGAGAAAAGGAGGCAAGACAGGATTCTGATCAAGTCTCGTTTATTCAAGGAAGCCATACAGCTTATATAGCAGGGGGAAGTCAATGTCACTAATGACGTAGGTATATTAGAGTAATGCTATAGGCTAACAATACTCAAGTGATCAACTAAAGGAGCACGTGACAGGAAGTCTAACCAAAGGAATACGTGGCAGGAAGTCACGATGCAGCAATTCTACAGGAAGTGTAACTTATATCCATAAAAGGAATAGAAACGAAGGCTTCCGGACTACAGTGCCCTCCACAGAGCAGGATATGCAGAGAATATTCTGTATGACACAACTGAGATAGTATCTAATGTTTTGGGGGTCCTGTGCTTAAGCTGTGCTCTGTAATCTTTCAAGCCCCAGAAAGTCATAGCCTCTATCTCAAGGCTCGATCCCAGCCAACAGTGTGGAGTATTGACTCTTTGCTCCAGTGCATAGTAAAGAGCAGCAGGTGAGGGTTAACAGGGAAACACTGTTTTTATCAATACATGTTTCCAATGTATCGATATGTGCCATCTTCAAAGACTACCACCAGTGCCTTGGCTAAACCAGTATGTATTGCTTAAAGCTAATTGAAGGGATAAGGAAAAATTTGTCAGCTCTGCACATATCAATACGTTGGAAATAGGGTCAGGCACAGCCAAAATGGAGACAACCCCTGTTCTTTCAAGGAGAATTGTTCAGGTGGTCCTTCAGAGGAAGGGGTCAGCTTCATGCAATGAGTCAGTCTCTTCGACAAATATTGCCTGTCCACTAGCAAAACACTGAAGTTGGACCTTACCTAACACCTTATACCAAAATTGACTCAGAGTAATTTAATGAACTAAATGTAAAACCTAAATCCACAAAACGTCAAGATGAAAACAGAGAAATAGCTCTTGACATTGGATTTGATAATGATTTCATGCATATTACATTAAAGATGCAGGCAATAAAAGAAAGAATACATATATTGGCTTCTTAATTAAAAACAAAATTGTGCATCTTGGAGACTGTAGTCATAAATGAAATCAATCAGACCCACAAGTATAAACATACTGTCTCACTAGTGTGAGAAATTTAACAACAACAACAACAAAATAGGATCTGAAATGAGTAACAGATACTGTGAACTGGGAAAAAACTCTGCAAAAGACAAACTGCACTGGGGGAAGAGGAAAGGAAGGAAGGGAAAAAGAAGAAATATACATCCACACAAGAGATTTAAGATGGTTCTATAGCTAGCTTCTCTTAGTTCCTTGAAAAGAATGCTTTATGCTAAAATTGTTTGGACAAGTGGTACGCCTATAGCTCACACTCAGATTAGCTGATAGGAAGGCAGAGTGTGCAGTCGTTGCTGTCCTAGCCTGTCTCCAAACTTGAAATGCATCAATTACTGTAACTGTCCTACTAACCTGCTCAACTGTCTATTTTTTTCTCTTAAAAAAAAAAAAAAAAACAAACTTCAACACAGTAAAATGACAACTTGAAGAATTGGAAGAAATACTTTCAAAACACAGGTCTAATAAGAGGTTGTCATTCAGACTAGAGAACTTCTAAAACTCCACAACAACAAACTTGATTCAAAAGTTGGCAGTGTTTAAATATTTCTCCAAGTAAGATGTGCAAATTTTTAATAAGCACATGAACAGTCACCCAACTAGTCATCGGGGAAATGTAAATCAAACTACAATGAGGCATTCATTAGGATGATCAACATCGAACAAAAACCAAAACCTAACCAATGGTGCCAAGGACACAGAGATTGGAACAATGTGTATGACTTGTGTGAATACTGGAAGGTAGAGCCACTATGGAAGCAGTATTCTTCAAAAACATTAAAAATTGAGTTGCAATATGATCCAACAGTTCTATCCCTCCTGGACAGAACCTGAAATATTGAAAGCAGAATCTCAAAGATATATTTATACACTGATGTTCATTGTTGATACATGGAAATAACTCATGTATTCATCGACAGTTGTGGGTAAGAAATGTGATAGTGCCATAACATTGAATATCTTTTGGCTTTAAAAAGAAAAACAATTTTAACAAATGCTAAAATACCCATAGACCTTGAATACATTGTGCTAATTAAAATGATACAATCACAAAAGGACAATTACTATATGATTTTATTCTATGAGGTACTTAGAGCATGCAAAATCATAGGTGGAAACCAGGCATGATGGCTCACATCTGTAATCTCAGCACTTGAGAGGCTGAGGCAAGAGGACCCATAGTGAGCTCTAGGCCAGTTTGGGCTACGTAGTGAGTTCAAGGCTGGCTTGCATTATGTAGTGAAATCCTGTCTCAAAAAAAAAAATCATAAATATAGAAAGTAGAATGATGGGGCTGGGGAAATGGCTCAGAGGAATAAGAGCTTCCCTGGCAAGTG
This sequence comes from Ctenomys sociabilis, assembly GCA_004027165.1. NCBI lineage: Eukaryota > Metazoa > Chordata > Mammalia > Rodentia > Ctenomyidae > Ctenomys > Ctenomys sociabilis. The sequence continues at coordinate 43,550 of PVKA01010243.1, forward strand.
CAAGGGCCTGAGTTCAATCCCCGGTTCCACCAAAAACATAAAAGAAACCTTAAAAAAAAAAAAAAGTAGAATGGTGGTTGCTAAAAAAGTGGACAGTAACCACTATAATACAAGAGCAAGATTCTATGATTTTTCAAACTTCTTATAGTTTTACAATGTGAAAATAGTTATGGAGATGGCTAGAAATGATGTTGAATAACATTGTTAATGTATTTAAATGCTATTGAGTTGTGAACTTAAAAATATTCAAAATGATACATTTTATATTCTGGCGCGCACACCAGGCCCAGAGGAAACACTGCCGACCATTTAGGACCGCTTGCGCCCCATGCTTTTCTTAACTTAAAGGTTGGCACAGGGTGCAATGTTTTGTGGAATGGGCAGTACTTCTCCTGAGCTATGGAGCCCTCTTCTTTCTCTTTGAATATCCATGAAGTTATTTGTGTCAGAATTAAATAACTACAGCAAGATCTTTATCCCATTTGGATTTCTTAAATATAAAATATTTTATTGAAGGCTTATAGGAATTTGGTAACTGTTGAGGCAGGAATTATGCTATTTTATAAATTGAAGCCAAGGTAATTTATTTGGGGTTGCTGAGAAACAATAAGAACTGGTCCTAAAGCTTCCTTCTGCATGATTTTTTAAAGGTCGGGAGCATCAAATAATATGAAAACATAAATGTTAAAAACACATTACCAAGGAGGAAAAAGGAGCCACCAGAACAGGAAATCCTAAGAAAGGACTCAGCTATAACCATCCTCACCCTGAACACTCCTTAATGTTGAACAATGTGGTCATTAAAAACACATACCATAAAAAAAGGGCATTGAAAGGCACTGCAAAAGTGAAAAGAAAGAGGGAGAGAAGCAAAAAATGTTCCTTCAAAACATAGAATTACGTTTTGTTGCTGTGTTTGGCTATGTTCTATGCAGTATTCCTTTCTTTAAAAGTTTATTTTAGGGGAGGGTCTACAGGGTTTTCAGGGTCTCACTACTAGATTGGACTCGTAGTGATCCGCCTGTTTACAGCCTTCCAAGAGCTGGGAATAAAAGGCTTGCACCACCACACCCAGTCTCAGTTACCATCTCAGCATGCCCTGGGGTGAGGCTAGCATGGCAGGCCCAGGGATGGAACCCTTAGCCCCTGTTCTGTTTGCAAGTGATTTAATCCAGTGAGCTATTTGCCCAGCCCTTATACAGTATTCCAAGTGGCGTATTTTCTGTGCTTTCTATGTCCTACATATCTGCTGGCTTAAAATTAAAAAGATAATAACTTTTAATGGAGATTTTTTAAAAATGTATGACTAATCTATGCACTGCTCCCTGACAATAATGAGCTTTTCATGATGTGTGTGTATAGACAGTACAGTTGGGATAGATAACGCTGTGCTTCTACATAATCCTACGAGAGGCAAGATCTGCACTAATGGTGGTTGGACAGGATATTTTGTCGGCTTCTAGTGCTACGGTCATCCATTAGGAAAATAATTATTGAATTTTTGACATAATTCAGGTATAAAAAATAAGATAAGTAAGCAGCTACACTCTTAATTCACTGATAAGAGATATCTGCTAAAATAATATCTATAAATATATTATCATGTATGCACCTTGTACAATACCAAAACATTATGAAAACAGTTTGCAATGTATTAATTTGTCGAATCTGTATTGTTAAGGTGTCTTGAAACTGTCTGATTGACATTTGTAGTTCAATAAAATAAAAAAAATAAAATAAAATTTTCTACTTCAAAAAAAAAAATAATGAGCTTTTCTTCCTGTGCTCAGTATACTAGTGGGAGGAGGATATGAATGGAAGGTAGTAACGTAGGAACTGTGACTTACCTTTTAGTGCCATTTGGGTTTTGTTGACTATATGTATAGATTGGGAGATTGGCTAGTTGACAGGTGGGAAATCTCTGGCCAGTGGTCCCTTTTCCACAACATTGTCTGGTTTCTTCAAAATTAAAATCACACTAATAGACCATAAATTTAAGAAAGTATTTCAAAGTACATTTTTGTGAAGCCCTACCCCAATAAACCAGAGCTCATTACTTGAGTATAAATTCTGTAACCATTCTAGTTGTAAGGTATTCTCCTTTTCTGGTGTGCCTGAGATCAGCTTGAATGTTTAAGGAAATTTGTCCAAATTATAGCTCTTCTCATGGGGACACAATTTCTGTGCCCCAGAGCTAGGTGACCAGCCAAACTGGGACAGACACGAAGTGGTGACTCACAGAGTTTGTTTTTCAATTATTTCTAAACAAGTGAAGTGCAAAGACCATTGGTAAGAGTGATTTTAGCCACTTGGTTATCAGTTCATGGCTAGGCAGGTCCCTCTTCCTTCCTCCCCTCCCCACCCATCCCTGTCATAAAACCTTCACCCAAAAGAAACAATCTACAAAAATTTTTAAAGATATATTTTCTATTTGCAGCTGATATTTAATCTTGGAATTAATTGAAATTTAGGATATTTAGTCAAATTGTTACTGACTTTTTTCTCAACAGTGGCCACTGCAAATAATGTAGAAATGTTTCTTTCATGGGTAGCGAGGCATAGATAATTCAGATGTAATTTCATTTGAAGCTTTCAGGGATCTTTTTAATCTCAGTAACATAAAGAAGGATCAGGAGTCCATGTGTATCACTGGCATATAGTTGGCTTGATAAAACTTACATAATAAAAATTAAAGAACTTGAGTTGCATCTACATTTATAAAATACAAAGGAAAATTAGTGAAATTATTAGACAGAGCGTCTTTGGAAAAAGTGGACAATAATTAAAACAGTGGACAGTAACCAGTCTAATACAGAGCAAGGTTTTATGATTTTTCAAACTTCTTATAGGATTAGCATTAGTTTTGAAATTCTGAATGTGACTTTATTAACATTTGGAAGAGTATAAATATAAGGCAGCAATAAAATAATAGCAGTCTTTCACGTTATTCTTCTCTGAATTAGGATATTTTGACAAATTCGAAATGTGTACTTGAGCCCATCAAATTCATACCTAACTCATATTATTTTAGTTAATTTCCATTCTAATGTACTTCTCCAAAGACTTGTTTTTAGAAGATAAAAATCCCATTGACCTATGCTTGCAACTGAGATGGTTAACAACACAAAGCCAAGGCTACACATAGCATAGTAATTTTTCCTTGTAGCTGTCCAGCTGTCTCAGTGGATTTTGTATTGATATAACAAAATATTTGAGGTTAGGTAATTTCTACATAAGAGGTTTATATTGGCTCACAGTTCTAATACTGGGCAAGCACATCTGATACCCCTCCCGTGAGAGCCTCATGCCACAGTGATGGCTTGTGTTTAGATGTCCCCCAAAGCCTCGTGCGGTCATAGTGGGGCTTTTTCAGAGGTGGCTGGGGCTAGCGTCTGTTGCTGGAACTGATTCATGGTGCACTGCTGGATCAACAGCACTAGGATTAAGGGTGTGAGGGCTACCCGGACTGAGTAGGCTGCCTAAGTAGAAGAGATGGAAAGAGCTGTGGTCAGTGTTTGTTGCTTTGTTACCTCCTTTCCACCTAAAGGGTTATTTTTCCTTTGTGATGCCTGTGGGCCATGCCACTCTGCCTGGGAGCCGGCTGGCTATGGACTGAAACCTTTGCAAACTATGAGTAAAATAGACTTTTCTCCCTTTAACTTGGAGTATCAGGTATTATATCTTAGCAATGAGAGAAAAGCAACTAAGACACATGATAGCAGAAAAGTAGAAAGAGGAAGTGGGAGCATACAGAAATGTGTATGGAAAGAGGTCCTGGGCTAAGTACCCGGATTACTTTCTGATGGTCCGTTTGTGTAGTAAACAGTGTTGTCCTAGAAGACCCAGACCATTGCTGAGAGACATAACATGGTCTCCAAATGACCAGCCTGGTTTTTGTTTTGTTCTGTGTGTTTTGGCTGGCTCAGCCCTCCCTGGGGGTTTGGCTGGGATGGCATGTAGTGCCAGGGATTGAACCTCGGTCCCTGTGCTTTGCCTAAGCCTGCTTAAGCAGGTGCTTTAGACTGCTTAGCTATCTCTCTAGCCCCTGATCTAGTTTCTTAAGAAAGATTACTTCACTAATAACTGTAGTGCTTCCACAACCTGTTCTCCTCCCAACCACACCACATGGGGAATCAAATCTCACTATGGCTGTTGGTGGAAGAGAGCCATAGGAACACTTTAGGGCCAGCCCATACCAACTTTTCCATACTTGTCAGCAGCTAGAACAGGGCATGTTGCTACCTTTTACCAAAACCATGAGAAGAAATAACGCTTGCCATGTCTGGGCCAAATAATTAAATCATTGGTGCAAAGTTGTATCTGCACTCTTGCCCTATGCTTCACTTGAGGGTTGGTGCCTGTGTCAGCCTCAAGAACCATGCACAATGATGGTAGCACCATCACTGACCAAGGCTCTGTCTGATTGCCTAGAATAGATGCGTACCGTTCCCATCAATAGACTGTGAATATCAAAGTGCATCATAGGTGAGCAAAATCCAAAATTCTATTGCACTAAGCCATAGAAATGTTGACATTATTAATTAAATAGCTAATGTAAGATAGCTAATGTGATATAATAGCATATGCCTCATATGTCATCATTTTTCTTATGCTGCTCTAAATAAAACAGCAATATATGTTAAGAGTCTCATGCTCCACCAACTGAGCTAGCCAGGCTAGCTAGCAATATATGTTAAGTCTTGTTCTTCTCAATGTGACTGGAGAGTTAATCACAGAAATATCTAACTATGTGCTATATCTATATATGCGTACCAGTATATTTATTATATGTGCTATACTGTAAATGCTCAAGTGAATGAGATTGGTACTACAACAACAGATATTTGAAATGAAAATTAAAGAAAATCAAAATGCCAATGAGAGTTTTACTATGATTTTTTAAAAATTTTTTTAATGTATTTTTTACAGAGTCTACAGGGTCTCACCACACAGATCAGACTCATAGTAATCTTTCTGTTTTCAGCCTCCCAAGCGCTGGGATTACAGGTGCCCACCACAATGCCCAGTCTCATTCAATCTCAGTGTGCCCTGGGGGTGGGGCTGGCACACACTGAGAATCAAACTCTGGTCCCTGCATCTGCCTAAGCAGGGGCTTTAATCAGCTATCTGGCCAGCCCTATATTTGTTTATAAACATTATGAAAAATATTAACATTATCAAATTTATAGTGTTTTCTATTATAGTAGTGAGTAAATTATTACTTTAGCTTTGTCAAAGATGAGCATTGAATCCTCTCACCAACCTTGAAAAGCATGAGTATGAATTAAATAGTGTATCTCTCCATGATCTAAAGTCCTGTAGGTCTGTTTGCTCAAGACTGACTCAAGAGAGTAAGCACATAGACTTGCACTGAAGTCTTGATAAGGTAGTTTGGATATTTACTTATTGATATAATTCATGTAACTTATCCTTAACATAGAGGTCTATATGAACCTTATCAGTTTTATCTGAAATACTTTAATTAATAAAGCTAAAACCATCAGTGATATTCAAGGCAATAGAGTTTATCAGGTTAATGTTAGATTCCTGTGTTGGGTTGACAGCTGTTGGTCAGTCTGTAACACCAGCTGAACTGAACCAGCACAGCGCTGGCTGGGGGCTGAGGGCTGGGGGCTGATTATTGTTACATGCAGCATAAGATGCAGAACTGGAGAAGAGGAGGGGAGGCTGTTAGGGCGGCTGTTGCAGAAGCTGAAGGGAGCTGTTGGTTTTCCTAGGGGAGCTTGTCATGCTGGCTTTTCCGATTAACTTTACTGTTCTCATCATCAAGGGAGCTCCAGTCCTTGTTGTCACTGGAAATGGCTACAATTCACTTTGGGGAGCTCTGGTCCTCACTTTGAGCACCACTTCCTGGCTCTGGAGGGGAAGATGGTGCACAGCTAAGTCTCCTAAGGAAGCTTGTCTCCTTGTCGTTCCTGATGGGAACTTGTGTCCTCATTGTCAGAGGAGTTCAGGACCTCACTGTCCCTGAGGATGACTGTGGTCCTTTTGGGGGGAGCTCTGGTCTTTACTTTGAGTGTCACTTCCTGGCTCCAGAGCAGATCCTCAGCCTGCTGGAACAGATCCTTCATCTTGCTGGCATGGACTTTCTAGTGTCCACCACTGACCTTTTGGCCTTCCCAGCACAGATCTATGAAACAGGCCTGCAGGAGGCATTGCTGGGGACCCTGAGCCTCCAGGTCCACTAATGCAAGACGTTACTGTGAGATCTAGGCACTCAGCTGGATTCTGTAGTATTTAATGTGTGGACAAATTTCTATATGATTCTATATTGTATTTCTCCTCTTTCAAAACCCAAAATACAACAGTTCCCAATTTTTTATAGCTAATAACAGACATTTTCATTCATTTAAAAATTTTTCAGGAGTTAATGAAATAAATATTAATCTTATCATAGTATTTCTCAGTGGTAAATATTAGTTATTTAATAATGAACCCTGTCCTTGAGTAGAACTTTGAGCTCTGTGGACCACGACCCTTCAATAATAAAGTTTGTGTGTCTTTTATCCAAAAAGGGTTGATTCGCTGGAGCAATGAAGGGCCAAGGTTTTACTCTAATTGCAAGTGAACAAGTTAGCCTACAAAGTTTCATAGAGGCTGGCAGAAGACGCATGGCTGTGAGCTCAGAGACAAAGGACAGTACTGCGGGACAGGTAAGATAAGTTCTGTATCTGTACTGATCCTCAAATGCCAGAGAATATATGGAGAGGCCCAGTGGATAAGGCATACTCAGTGCCTTTTTTTCACATTTGAGAAACACTGAGCCTGAAGAATATGAATTTTTTAATGGGAAATAATCAAACGAGCCCATTGTTTGCTTTGGAGGGAGCCGTTACATTTGTTATAAGAGACAGTAGGCAAAGATGCAATCAGCTATTCCTTTTAGCTTCATCCTTTTTGCTTTTCTTTTTTTTTAATACCAGGTCTCATTATACAGTTCAGACTCATAGTGATCCTCCTGTCTCAGCCTCCCCAGTGCTGGGATTACAGAGTGTGCTACCACACCTGGTTGTAGGCGAGCATGATGCACTTAGGATCCCAGGACTGGCACAGCCTGAGGTACTGGGGATTGAACTCAGGACCTTCCAGGAAGGTGCTTAGACCACAAAGCTGTCTCTCCACCCACTTCATCCTTTTAGAAGATAATTTTTCATGCACTCCGCATTTTCCTCAGAACACTTTTTTCCAGCAATTACCCTGAATTTAATGAAACACTAGGGACCTCCAAGTCACTGACCCCAGTGACACGGTGTTTTTGCCCACTACAAGTTTGTATTCTTGTCCTTTTCTATTGCCTTCAAGTTCCAGAATATACTAGACAACCAACCTTAGAAACGTTGCTATACTTTTCCTCTCTCTGAGCAAATGGTTCAAGGTAGCCACAAAGCAGGTTAGCACTCATAGTTCTTTTATTTTGCCTTTAAAATTCAACTCAGCCCATTTCATTTGCCCCTTCTTGTGTACCAGGGATGGGAGGGTACAGAGGGGTGTGTGATGCCAGCACTCCTCTGAGTTGTACGCACGAGTCTGTCCAGAGGACTCGAGGAGTGAGTGCATGAAGCGGGAAACAGGCTGCAAGTATCTGTGTCAGACTGTGCCTGTACCATAAGTTGTTTTACTAACTGGCTTGTGCTCAATATTGATTCATTTTCATTGCCCCCTCATATAAGAAAAGTGTGATTTCAAAAGTCCTTGAAACAAAATCACATTTCCCCCCTTCAGATTAAATTCTGGTGCAAAAGAATGATTACATTGTAGAACTTTTGATGTGCATTAAAATTGTCTTCCAGAAAACGTATGTCATTTCTAGCCACATGAGAATACTAATTTTCCCGCACCATCAATGGAGTCTATTACTCAGGTATATTAAAATAGTTTATCACTCCAATTTACATGTCCTTAATTCCAAGTAAGTTTCTGTCATTGTCAATAACATATTAGGAACAGTATTTCTTCATTATATCTTCCATATTCCTCTGCTGTTACTGCATTCATCTTTGTCACAGATTTTAAATACTCTTCAGTTATAAAAAAATGTAACAATGTAAATCATGTGCAATGGTTGATCGTATCAATATAAGAAGTTTAGAAGCTTAACTAAATCAGCTCAGCAATGTGACACCCTAGGGCGTCGAGGACCCACCCTAGGGCAGCTGATTGCCTAGATCATCTAAAAGGGAAATGAGGAAGGACAGAGGGGCTTGCATTGTTCAGAGGAGCTCCAGTCAGCCTTCCGCTTGGACATCACCTCCTGGCTTCCAGTGCAGACTCTGCAGCCTTCTGTCGCAGACCCATCGGCCTCCAGATGTGGATTGTGCAGGACCCTGCTGCAGACCCTGGGCTGAGTCCTTCAGGCTCCAGCATGCAGATGCTCTCTGCATGCTTCCTCATCCAGTTCTGTGGTTGACCAACCTAAGCCAACCTTGCAATGTCTTACACATTTGAACAACGTGTGTTATATCTGTGCGTCTAGTACAACCCTGACAGATACATCATACATGTGGTAAATCTTTCCAGGTTTCATAACCAGATTTTTATTTTACTTTATTTTATTTTTTATGTATTTGGTACAGGGTCGACAGGATCTACAGGGTATCACCACATAGATCAGACTCATAGTGATCCTCCTATTTTCAGCAATGGGATTACAGGTGCGCACCACCATGCCCAGTTTCAATCACCCATCTCAGCACACCCCAGGGGAAGCATGGCCAGCATGTCATGCTGAGGATTGAACCTGAGTCCCTGCATCTGCCTAAGCAGGTGTTTTAATCCACTGAGCTATCTTGCCAGCTCATTAAGCAGATTTTTAAACATGGTTATGAAGTAGTTTTAAAAGCCTATGATCACATAATGATCACATATGGGCCAGGGGGGCATTCTTCTTTATAAAATTCAGATTTATTTTCTCTATGTGAATCATTGTTCTGTCTTCGTGAAGTGGAGTGCCCACTGTCCAAAGCCATCAGAAGTCAAATATAGGCAGAGCAAGGCTATGGCTTTATGCACTGGTGCTGTTAGTAATTTACCAACAGATTGGGTCACATAAGCCGTGGGTATAGCTGGTCTGTGCTTATTTATTTTGCTGATCAGGGATAAAATAAGGAGGAGTCAAAGGCGGGTAGTGCAGCATCAATTGTTAGCATACTTGCCTCCACCTCTGAATCTTCCTTCAGTTTTCAAAATGATATGCAAAGGTCACAGTGTTGTTGTGAGCTGACCACAATTAAGCTCCCCGTGCCATGTGGAAATTGGCTCACAAGCTAGTGTGTAGTGGGAGGCATTACTTCTTTTTCCAAGAAAGAGGTGGCTGAAAGTCTGCCAATTTATGTTCTCTGAAAGTTTTCAGAAAATCAAATTAGACCATTTTTATCTTTGCTTCTAAGAGAACCACATCTATTGCCAAGTGTTCCAGCCCTGTCGGAAGGGTGCTGCTGTGCTTGTCGTTTTAGCTCTACTTTCATCAGCACCTGACTGACATGATCTCATTTTTTTTGGTCCCTCTATGTGACTTTAATCCTAAAAGGTCAGTCTTGTTGGATTAAGAGAGCATGCTCTCGGTGCATGTGGGTGGGTCCCAGGGTACAGCCGTGGGCACCGTACATGGTTCTCACACACTCCTCCTGGCATTGGCACCCTGCTTTGCGTGCCAGCCACCTTGAGCTGAGTGTCTTGGCTCCACTGTGTGCTTCTTCTGTGACATTTCTAACCTGGAGCGAGCTGACCATGGCCCAAATAAGTAGTAAGCCAAAGTGAAACTCTTATCTTTTAATGTCTGGGTATCCAGTTAATAATAATATCCCTTAGTTATTGCAGACTGGTCAGACCCACAGTCTCCCAAATGAGTGGATGGCAGTGATGGCTTAAATAAAAAAATAAGTAAATAAATAAAAATATATATATTATATATATTTATATACATACATGTATGTATACACAAGAGAATTAGGGTATACAGCTACTTTTTCTTAGTTCATTGAGAATAAAAGCTTGTGCTGATAGTGTTTAGACAAGAGATCATGTCTGCATCTTGTCCTTTGAATACTATGAAGACAACAATACGCAATGCATTAATTATGGCAGCCATCCTACTAACCTGATCTGAAACTGTTTCATGCTCTTTTTTGTCATTAAAATGAATAAAAAATAAAAATAAATAATAAATAAATAAGGCAAATTGAGTGATTTTCAGGGAAGAAAATCACTTGGAAGTCTTCTGGGGTGTAGAACGAAGAGCTTCTCTGGGTGGCCCTATATTTATTAGTTTTTTAAACAAAGGAAAAGGACATTGAAGAGGATGCAGGAATCTGGGCAGGACTTGGGAAGCCTTCAAGGGCTTCTGTAAGGAACACACACGCTAATTTGGAAGTGCTGTGTGACCTCCAGGAAGGCTCTCACCACACCAGTGAGAAATCTGCAGCTGCAGTCTCCTTTTAGCTAATGGGGTTGGAGCCAAAGGCCTTCAGCTATGGCCCTGTCTTGTCCTTCGAGGCCTCAGGGCTTCACCCCCTATTACAGGCCTCACCCCCCAGTGATTCCCACAGGTTCATTTGCTACTAGTCTGGTGCCGCGGGCCTTGGGCAAATTCACAAGTAAACATGAGAAGCCAATTGGTTACTATTACATACTGCTCAGAGCCTCGCCTTTGTGGTTTGCATCACCTGGGTGTTGAATATTGTGTCACAGTGATGGAAAGGCTGACCAATACAGAAAACTGCTGTCAGAGTAGGGTCATTGCTGTGTCTGTACCTGATCATGCAGTTTAAAAGCCTTTGAAGGGATGGGGAGATAGCATGGTGGAATAATTCCATTCCTGGCAAGTGCAAGGACCTGAGTTCAATCCCCAGGATTGCATGCTGTGCTGGCCCCAGAACCCAGGTTGCTCCATGTCCTCCCTGAAACTGGGGATATGCCATATAACAACAATTGTTGAATTCCTATTGCTGCATTTAGTGAAATTCTGTATCATTGCTAATTTTTCTTCTTTTCTTTAATTTTTAAAATTCTCTTTAAAAAAATAAAAATGAAAAACTTGTTAACATTGGGTATTATGCCCCAGCAATGGGAAAGCCAACAAGCACCTCATGCTGCAGGCTGGCAACTCTTCCCCTTTGGACCCGGCATTGCGAGCTGGGTAAAGAGATATAGTAGAGTTATATCGCTATAAGAAGCTCACTAAGGAGAGTCTGTTCTGTATGTGGACTGTCCAATTAGTAATTGCCGATTTCTTGTTTATAAGATAGCTCCTCACATTCAGAGATAATGGATCCAAATGTGGAAATTCCATCAGCTAATTCCCATTAATCAGCCGCTTGTGCTTAATCCTTCATTCTTGAAATGGTCAGTTTGTGGCTTATAGAATTTCAATGATTAAAAAATAAATAAAAAATAAAGAGTATCAATCTAAAAAAAAAAGAATTTAGAATTTTAGTGATTTGATTATATTATCTTGTATGGCAGGGGAGTAGATGGTCACTGTCTTTTTTTTTTTTTTTTAATGTATTTCGAACAGGGTTTAACTATAAAGCTCCAACCCGGTAGTGAGCCTCCTGCTTTAGCTTCCCCAGAGTTAGAATTAACAGGCATGCACGACCATGCCTGGTCTCAGTGGCTGGCTTAGCATGCCCAAGGGTGGGGCTGGCATGGTGTGTGGTGCCGGGCATGAAACCCTGGTCCCCGCACTTGCTTAAGCAGGCACTTAATCCGCTGAGCTACCTTGCCAGGTTTTTAGAAACTATTAGAGTTATAAAACAGATCTGGGTGACTACACTTCTCACTTACTGCTTCCCTTTATACTCAGAGTCATTCTAACTGGAACTACAAATGCAGGTGCTGAGTGGTGGCCAAGACGGTGTACAGGCCGAAGAGCAGGAGTACTAGATCAGAAAGCCAGGCAGCTCTTCTTACTTGAGACCCTTGGCATGTGCTTCTCTCTTTAACAGCTGAATTGGGAAGAAATTTAGGGATGCTAAAGCTGAATATCCTTCTTTTTTTATTACTAAAAACAATCTGTTTATTGCAGTTTGCCATATCCTTTAACTCTGATTTTAAATTGTAAAGGGAGTCTAATCCTAAATTTCGAGTTAGTTTGTACTTGAATTATATAAAAGCTTTGTAAAAACCACTTTATACCCAAATATATAAAAAGATCAATATTCTTTGAGAAGCTCATTTCTGTTTTCAGTAATGTATTAGGAAAGTGATTGGTGAAATAGATAAAGAAAAATGAGGAGGGGCTGGGGAGATGGCTCAGTAAAACAAGTGCTTGCCTGGCAAGCGCAAGGGCCTGAGTTCAATCCCTAGTTTGGCCAAAAAAAAAAAAAAAAAAAAAGGAAAGAAAAATGAGAAGAGGGAATTTGAGCTAGAATTGGGATTGTGAGAAAACTTCCCTAACATGATAAAATTCATAGCATAATCAAGTTTTAAAACAAAATCTCCTTTGTTCAAATGGATTTTTAGTGCAGCACAATGTAATTGCTTTGTTTTGAATAAATCCTTGCCTATAGTAAATATGCATGTGTTCTAAGAGTATAGAATATATGAAATACTAGACTTAAAATATCTTCTCTTTTCTTCCATATTAGGGTAGAAATTATTTTTAAAAGCTTAGTCATATATCATTAAATTGTAGTAGAACTCTTCATGAAATGAGTCAGAGAGCGCTTCCAAAGACAGAATCAGCCAGGGAGCATGAAGCAAGAGCGAGACTGTGGGTGCCAGCATGCTCTGTCCCAAGGATTTGGGGTTCTGTGACAGGCTGGACTCAGTATCTGTGCAGTGATCTTACCTGCTGAAGCAATCCGAAAACTGATAAGTGTACAAAAATAGAAGTTTGTAAATCCATCGCATTTTATGAGGCATTGCTAGTAAACTAATCTCTACAGAAATACACACAACTACTCCCTACACACACGAATGCTCACAAATTCCTTGTTCTCCAACTTAAGTTTCAGCCTCTCAGATACCTGGCCAAGAATGCCAGGGAGTCTTGAAATCCATGCGCAGCCTCCCCACCTCACTGGTTCTGACTGTTGCAAGTTGTGCTGGGTACAGAGCCCCTTCACTGCACTGTGTCTGAGCATGAGGACAGATTTCAGGTGTGTTGAGCACAATGACTTAAGATAATGAAGTGAGAGCTGTCCTTTGAATTGAACCCAGGGTAGCTGTGTCTAGAATCTGAGCACACACGCCCCAGTGCACGAGCCTCCACCCTTAGTCTGATCACCTGAATCGAGCACCTCTTAATCAGGTGTTCCTGATGTTAAGGACCTCACCACCATCAAAACAGAATTGATTCATGAAGACATCTGTGCTCAGCACGGCCTGAGCAGTGCCAGAATTTCACAGAACATACTTGATGCCTTTGGGTAGCGTGTTTATTTTTGGATTTCTGAGCAGATGTATTTCTGCATTTGAAAAGCAGCTTGCCAATAAGCTGGATTCTGAAATCTTGCCATTTTAATGAGAAAATCCAACGTAGTGGTGTAAGTTCTTGGCCATCTGCTAGTGATTTTATAGAGAACATAACTGCCCCTGGTGAAAGTTAGGAATATGATGGGTTCTCAGGTGCCATTCTGTTCTAAGTGCTGTGATCAGATTTGCTTACTATTTAATACCATTTAATGTAATATATTGCTGGTAGTAGCACATAGTGTACATAGGTTTATGTTACCTGACGTGCATGACTAGTCTCTGTGTGGTTACTTTCATAACCTCCTTAATAGCTTTTCTATTTGATCCCTGATGTTGAAAATATACTTACATGGTATATGTGAGGGGTGGGACGTGATGCTTCTCATGTGATGTTGTAAACAAGGACTAAAACGAAGCCTCCTTAGGGAGAGAAGACATGGTAGTTTTAGTTTCTACTAATGTGAAAATGATTGAAATCAGAGGTTATGGAGCAAGCAAACTGTGATAGCAGATACGAAAGATGCCCAAAGACATGAGGAGGGTACCTTGGAGGGGAAGGGAAGGCAGCTGTAGAGCATAGATGGGGCACCTCACCCTTTGCTTAAAAGCTGGCTTGTCCAGTTACACCACCTGCAAGTGGAAAGCGATCACACTGATGTGGCAGGTAAGTACCCCAAAATGTAGTATAGTCCCCATAGGCAATTTGGAGCCTCCCCGATTCCTCTCTACATTTTATTATTTTAAACATGGCAACAGATATTTAAATTTAGTACCTATCCCCGAGCCTCCAGTGCCAGCTCTGCCCTCAAGGTGCGCTGAGATGGTGATTGAGACTGGGCCTCGTGGCGTGTGCATCTGTAATCCCAGCTCTTGGGAGGCTGTAAACAGGAGGATCACTACGAGTCTGATCTAGTAATGAGACCCTGAGCACCCTGTAGATCCTTCCCTAAAAATACAAAAAACAAAATAAATAAATAAATAAATTTAGTACCTAATTACATGCTCTAGGATATATAAAAAGTATAAAAGGTAGGTCAATTTTAAGTAACACAGAAAGAGTTGATCTTAGAAATAAATTGCCATCCTAAGTAAGATAAAAACATAATTCTTGAAAATTTTATTTTTATAGTTTTTGTATTTATTGATGTAAGGTAGAGTCATGTTTAATTAGTCCAAAATCAATAGCAGTCAATGCTAATTTCTCATCTACTATGACACTATCAGAGGCATGGAGGAAACTGGTTTGTGTTCTTTGCAACAGACCATGTATGACCCTATTAGGAGATGTTTTAAAATCGTTTCTTAGCATTTTGAAGAAAATATTTGTGCTCCTGACTGAAAATAGCTTGATATGAAGTCCCAAAGGAATCCTGTCTGCCTCATAAAGTTGCTTGTAGTTTTCAGACTTTGGCCTTCCCCTTCCAGCCATGCAGTGAATGGAAAAATCTATCTCCAAGTTCAGAACAGGAGTGATAGCATATTTCTCTTAAATAGTGAATGTTTATTCTATTCTTTCATTAGAGAGCATTTTGATGTATGGAAACAATTAGAAATCCATAATTTTTAGTGGTGAAATATAGACGAATTACTCACCCCAAATTCCTACTGCAATCAAGGTAATTTCCTTTCTTCAACTCGCTGCTATTTCTACACTAGTATGAGAGGCTATGTGCAGCAACCACCGGGCAACCTCTAACTACACTGACGCGCTTACCAGCTGACAGCCTCAGAGGGTCACTTCCCCACTGCAATAATTCAATTTCCGGTTTGGTAAAATACAGTCATTGCAGCAACCGCCAAACAGAATTGCAGTGGAGAATAAATTGGTAAATGTGAAATGCAGAGCGTAACACCCAGCATGCAGGACACGCCCCATAGCTGTTGGGGATGGTTTCTTCTTATTCATTAATCCTTTTTCTGGATTTTGTTAGTCAAATGTTTTTCTAAAAGGAAATCCAGTTTTACTGAGTGTAACATCAATCTTGTGTAAGTAGAGCCTAGAGAAAGAGCATCAATTTATGATTGAATACAGATAGACTAAGCCACTACCTGGCGAATGCAGTTTATCCAGGTAGCCAATAGAAACACTTAGAATCTAACAAGTACCGAGATTGGTCTTTTAAATTCCAAGTCTAGAACTTCTTGTTAGAAAACAATAAATCTGATCCTTAAAATTTTTGAGTAAATGTATAATTATGGGACATGTTGAGCATAAATACTCATTTTGATATGTTCCTACTTTATGGAAGTAAGTAAATATCTATTGAGGTAAGTAAACATAAATAAACTCTACAGGAAAATACATTGAATTTTTTTTTAATGTATTTAGTACTAGGTCTACAGGGCCTCACTACACAAATCAGACTTGTAATGATCCTACTGTTTTCAGCCCCCAAACGCTGGGATTACAGACGCACACCACCACATCATCTCAAGTGCTATCTCGGCCCACCCCAGGGGCAAGGGAATCAAACCCCAGTCTCTGTGCTTTGCCTAAGCAGGCACTTTAGTCTGATGAGCTATCTGGCCACCCCTGCATTCGATATTTATTTTTTTAAAAAAAACTCCTTTTTTTGGAGACAAGGTCTCACTATGCAGGCTGGTCTTGTGCTCACTTTTGTAGCCCCAGGCTGGTCTCAACCCACAGAAATCCTCCTGGATCAACCTCCCAAGCGGTGGGATTACAAGTGTGCACCACCACTCCAGGTTACTCATGTTATTTCTAACATGTCATTTTTTTGCTTCAAACCTTGAAAGTTCAAGCCAAAGAAAATGGAAAATGTAGGAATCTTCAAGTTTTATGTCTCTCCTGGGCCATTTCCATCATCGTACAAAGCACAGTGTTATCTTCTATCTTAAACACACTAACAGACAACAAGCCTCTCTGACAACTACTGCCTCATGTCTATTCTTTTAATTCTAACTTTCTGCCTAGAATTGTCTTGTCCTAACAGTGTAGTGAAAGCTCTGCCAAGGTCACTAGGTTGCCTACGTCACCAAATCCAGTGTCACTCTTTACTCCTCCATCTGACTCAGTTTATTCCTCTGTCTCATCCTACCATTCTGTCTTATCTTTCTGATCTCTGTACACTGGGGCTGGGGCAGGCTTTCTGCCACGTCTCCCCATCCACCTTTACTCTCTTGGCACCTTAATCTGGGCATCATCTTTGAACTATCTGTCTAGGGGCTGGGGAGATAGCTCAGTAGAATAAGCATCTGCCTCAATTATCTCTCAATACAGGTGACCCTAAATTAGATCTTCAACCCTGGCCACCCCCATGAATTCCAAGTTTGTGCCTTCATTTAATGCCCTCCTACCTCCACTTAAATGAAATACAGAAACTTCAAATTGACTTTTTTTTTCTGCCAGGACTTCTGATTTCCTAATGTTTTCTTCAACTCAAGAAATGAAATATATACTGATGATGATCCTTTTTGTCAAAAACAAAACCAAACCAAAAAACCCACGATGAATGACTCTGGAGTTACTTTGTATTTAGCTTTTTTCTCCGATTCCACACCTGGTTCATTGGTGAATCATTTGGCTATACTTTCCACGTGTCTCTGGAGCTAATCCTCAGCTTCTTCAGCAGTACGGCTGGAGCCCATGCCACTACTTTTCACCTTGATTATTAAAATAGCCTTCTAGTTTTCTGAGTCTGTGATTGATCTAACCAGTACTAAGATACATGCCATCTGTGTGCAGCCCCTGAATACAAGAAACCCAGATCATTTTACTTTAGGAAGAAAATAGAGGAAGGGTTAGAGATGGGCCTCATGCATAGATGAAAGGTGAGTTCATCAAAGCAATTTAAGGTTTTAGTTTTATGATTGTGCAGGGAGAGCTAATTATGCCTCTCTATCAAGGCTAAATTTTCCTGAGCACTCTGCCTATAGCCTGGGAATTAATTTTCCAATCTGGGGGGGTAGGGGGAGACACTGGATTTTTGTTGTTGTTGTTTGTTTGTTTTTACTTTTTCATATACTTTTATATTTTGTTAGATTTATACCTAAGAACATTATTTTACTAAACATTTTAAGTATAAATAATGTCATTTTAAATTTTAATTTTTAATTATAAAATATCAGAATGCAAAAGTATGACAATGTTCGTATATTAATCTCACACCCTACAAGAGTGCTGAGCTCCTGCCTTATTTTGTGGTTTAGTTTTCACCTAGGACCTCTGGTATGCTGAAGAAGAATGATGAGGTTTTGTTCCTGATCTTAGAAGTAAGCATTTAGCTCTTCACCATTAAGTGTGATGCAAACGATGGTTTGTGATGCTAACGATGGTATGTGGTTTTTGTTTGGCTAAAGATGACTTTAGCCAGCTAGGGAAGTTTTCTTCTGTTCCTGGGTGGCTGGGAGTAGTTGTGTCTATCACGAATAAACACAGCATTTTGCAAATATGCTATGCAACCTTTTTATTCAAGGTGGAGAATGAACCCAGAGCCTTTACACTGAGCGACATCTCCATCCCTTATTCTTTTATGCTGAGGCAGAGTCTTGCCCAGGCTAGGCTTTAGCTTGTGATCAGCCTGCCTCAGCCTCCCAATGCTGGGACTATAACTGTCTGCCGAAAGTGTGGCTCTTTCTGCACCCAGTGGGATCATCCGTTTTATTTAGTGTGTGTGTGTGTGTATGTGTGTGTGCGTGCGCGCGCACACCCGCACCCATGCCTGGCTGGCTCAGCTCACTCTGGGGGCAGGGCTGAGCAGCATGTGGTGCCCAGGATCCAACCACAGTCCCTGCATTTGCCTAAGCTTACCTAGCACATGCTCTGGTCCACTGAGCTGTTTCTCCAGCCTGATCTTCTGTTTTAAAACATACAATGCATTACATTGAGTGATATTTAAATGTTCAGTTATCTCTGCATTTCAACAGTGATCTCATTTCTACTGTATATTATTGTTTTTCTATCTCATTGGTTTCTATTTGCTAAACTTTTCTTAAGGTGTTTACATATGTCCATGTGGGATATTGCTGCGTAGTTATCTTTTCTCAGAAAGTCTGCATTAAAGGATTAGAGGAATACAGGATCATAGATGAGTTAGGAAGTTGTGTGTGTTCTTAAACTTTCTCAAAGAATTTGGGCAGAATTGGCATTCTTTCCTAAATTTGGGTAGAATTTGGGTAGATGATGTTCTTCCTTAAATTTGAATAGAACTGATATTCTCTTGTAAATGTTTAGTTGTCTTTGCGTGAATATCATTTCTATACCATATTATTTCACTTTAAGAATTGATATACTTTCTTAAATTGTTTATACACTTTTTTTTTGGTACCAGGGATTGAACTTGGTACCTTGGGCTTGCTAAGCAAGCACTTATTCTACTGAGCTATCTCCTCAATCCTTGGTTTGTGCAAAGTATTTGGTCTCTGGAGTTTTCTTTGTATCAAGTTTTAAAACTATAAATTCTGTGTCCTTAGTGCATGTAGGACTGGCTGGCTATTTTTTCCTTCTATCTTAACATCCTCCATTCAGCACCTCAGCTCTCCCCCACTCTAAGGTTAAATTCTAAGAATCCTTAGAGAGCAACTCATTTCTCTCTTGTCCAAAGTTTCCCTGAAATGCTCCCTTCCTTAAAGATCTTTCTCCCCTGCTCCATAATCTCTTTGCCTCCCCATTCTTTATTATATTACATTATATTAGCATTTTTCTCTTTATGTGTTTTCTCCCTTCAGCAGACATATAGTTGAGGGTACAAACCATGTCTTTCATAATGTAATGTATCTCACATTTATGTAATTGTGTATACACATCTATACACATCTATACATATTTTACACATATGCTCATATGTAAAAGCTGGTCTAGTTTTAATCAGTTTTTTAAAATGGAAATTATCAGCATCATGATTGAAATCACTGTCTGTGCTTAACCTTGTGAGATTTCCAAAACATTGGGAAACTTTCTGTGCCCGTGAAGTTAAGGCTTGTGAGGAAATCCAAGCTCAGAGCAGCACCAGTGCTGTGTTTTTTAGGTCTTAATTGAAATAAAACTATAATGAGATTTATCAAGCTTGCTGTGATTACTGGGCGCCTCCATCTCTTCTTGCACACATGTCTGATTTTCTTCCATATTTCTTTCAGTCTCCTTTAGCGTTCTCCTTTCTGAAAAACAGGCTCCATTCCTGGGCACATCTGAACAGCAGCATTAGTCATGGACGAGGTGATTCATCAGGTTGGCTTTAGGGAAAGCAGCCTTGCCCTTCCTCAGTGTCGCCGTCGGCAGCTCTCCTTCCCCCCTCTGAATGAGACGTGTATTTGTTTGAGTAATCAAGAAAGAACTGTCTGTCTTGTGACCTTAGCGGCTGGTGAAAGGGAACAACTGAGTATTTTTGGCATAGGAAAGTCAGCAGAACAATGCAAATCTGTAGCGCGGAGAGCCTCTCAGCTTGGCTACTTCCTCCGGGCAGACTTGAATGTCACAGGATCCTCTGCTGGCAGCAGTATTTTCATCCTTAGTGAACAACTATTTTAATAGAAGCAAAATGTACTTCAGGTCTTTAAAAAACCATGCTTAAACTCTCTCTGTGCTCATTTTGCTACATTCTTTAACTTTGGTTGAGATCTGCGATCCTTCGAAATATGAGCAGTTTTGAATCCTTCTGGGATCAGAACCCAGTAGGACTCAAGTAAGAGACAGCGTGACAACATGGACACTATTGGGAAAACAATCAGGCAGGGAGTGAATGGATGTGCCTAATGCAAATTAGGTGAGGCAATGAGACCACACAGAAAGGATGTTGAAAATGTCTGTGAGATAAGCAAGAAGGAGAATAACCAGGGAGCCCAAGCACTGTGTAAGGAGTGACAGTTAATGACAATAAAGCCAAAAGAATCTGGGAGAGATAAGGATTCATTTTTATTGAATTCACACATCCTATTTGTCCATTAATCAATGAGCATTTAAAAAAATATTAGCTGCAGAAAATCCAAAGGTTTGATTTTAAGATCTCTGTCTGTCTCGGTCTCTGTCTCTGTCTCTGTCTCTCTCTCTGTCTCTCTCTCCCCCATCTCTTTTTCTTTCTCTGTCTCTCTGTCTATCTGTCTGTCTGTCTGTCTCTCTCTCTCTCTCTTTCTCTCTCTGGCTTTTCATTAAGAATATGTGGTATGTCATTAGAAAAGCAGAGAGAGCTGCAAACTACTACATACAAAAACAGCTGCTAGACTCCTCTCTGTCCTGTGTTGAACAGCCTTCAAGTCTGTGCCCCTTATTTTGAAACCTTCAGCAGTGTGCACCCCTCTTGTCTGCACTGGGGACTTAGTTCCATAAGGTGAGCTGGGCTGGTCACACACTTTTGACTCAGGTTCTGAAGTCATTTCAAGTGCAATTTGGGGACAGTTCTGTGTGCTGGTCTGATATCTCCCTAGAAGGAAGTTATTTGGAAAGTAAAGTTACTGATAAAATCCACCTAGGAAATGCACTTTGCAAAGGTGAACATTATTAGAAGCTGCGTCACAAAAATACTGAGACCAGAGAAGAATAGAACATGGAACTCATGGGAGAACATGGCTTTGGGTTGTGCTTCTGCACTAGACCCAGGAGATTAGACCAGAATGAAGAATGGGGCACTTCGGCCAGTACAGTGAAGTCCAACTGGAATTCAAAGAGCTTTGATTTTGCAAACACAAAAACAAATAGACAAAAACCTAGAAGATGCTTACCGACTAATCAGAAGTATCCAAGTCGACATCCAATGTGATAAGAAAACTCCCCTCTGTTTCTTTTAAGGAAGGTGCTTGGAAAGGACTAGCCTGCTTTTGATTTTTTTTTTTTCCTTCTCTTCTACCTAGAAAGCTCCCCTCCCTGCTCAGTTCATTGGAATTTATTTCTATTTCATAAATAGGGTTATAGCTAATTCAGAAATTGCTAATAAAAGCCAAATAGAACACTAATGAATTTGCTGAATTTTTTCTTTTCTTTCTATTTTTGTGGTACCGGGAACTGAACTTGGGACCTTATGCATGCCAGGTAGATGTTTATGCTGCTGAGCTGTCTCTTGTAATCCCAGCACTCAGGAGGCTGAGGCAGGAGGATTGTTGTGAGTTTAAGACCAGCCTGAGCTACAAAGTGAGCTTAAGGCCAGCCTGAACTGCATAGTGAGACCCTGTCTCAAAAAGACAAAAAAAAAAAAAAAAAAAAAAAAAAAAAAAAAAAAA
>PVKA01010244.1:0-65129 GCA_004027165.1 Ctenomys sociabilis
AAAAAAAAAAAAAAATAAAGAAGCAAGCTGAACTGCCATGAGGGGATTGTGGGCGATGACTCGCAGTCAGATATATTCTTCAGGTTCTATCTAAAGACCCTCAATAGATGATAGACATTTTCATTACAGCTTTGAATCTGGAGAAGACAAAGCCAAAGAAACTATTAAGCATACATGGGCCAAATAATCATAACAGGATAATTATGAAAAAGACAAGTTAGAACTTTTTATCTTAAATATGGGGTTTAATCCCTTTTATCTTCTATCTCAAATAAACTGGCCTTTTCTTTTCTTTTTTTGTCTTTTTGAGACAGGGTCTCACTATGCGGTTCAGGCTGGCCTTAAGCTCACTTTGTAGCTCAGGCTGGTCTCGAACTCACAACAATCTTCTTGTCTCAGCCTCCCAAGTGCTGGGATTACAGGCATGTGCCACCACGCCCAGCTGGCCTTTTCTTTATGTCTCATCAATTCTGTTATTATTTGTGGTACATGAATTGTCAGACCTAGGGAAAACACTGAGAGCTCTCCAGTTGGCAAGTGGGGCCACTGTGTAAGTACCGACAAATCTGTATGAGCACCTATTGAAAGTTTAACAGGGTTTTTCCTTATATTGGCAATTAACATGGGTTCCCTCAGGCTTGAGAGAGGAAGACCCATGACCACTCGGTCTGAAACTTTGACTACATCATGAACACCTTTTATTCCTTCTTTAGCAGCTTTGGACATTTTTTGCTTGAAATGTCTCTTTTCTCTGTCTGGATCCAGGGAAGCATAACTTTTTCCATTTCCCAACCAACCTTCATTCCTGTAGGCTGCTAGTATCAACATCCTCATTTTTCATCTGTAATTTCATTTTGTATCCTTTCTACTATGAAACATCTTACCTTAGATTTTTTTTTTTTTTTTTTTTTTGCGAAACTGGGGATTGAACTCATGCCCTTGCACTTGCCAGGGAAGCGCTTATTCTACTGAGCCATGTCCCCGGCCCAGACAAATTTATTTTTGCAGGCCCTTCTAACTTCTCCAGCTTGTGTCAGACACCTGGGGCCCACTGAACAAAATATAACTTTTAGTTTTAAGACTTTAATATGTGTCTCTATAGACAAAATCTGGTAGATCCCAATTAAAGGAATCTTAATCTAGCATATTTGTTATAGATTATACCTGTACAAGATTACCTGGGTTTTGATATCTTCTAGGAAAGAACAAATTTTATGAGAAATTAGATCACATATAATCAAAGCATGAACTTCTAAAGACCTAGCAATTGTAACATAGTAGCTCTTAGACCTCTTTATTTATGGAGTTTGACAGTTTGTTATAAGTCTCTCTAGCTTTAGTTAAGAGGCATCACTCCTGTATTAACTATGAGCATGAAATACCTGAGTTACATCAGAAATCAACCAGATATGCACTTATCATGAAATACACAGCATTTAGTCAGATTAAACCAATGAAATACCTTTTAATCCTTGTACATGAATAACAATATATTATATTATAAAAACTAGTCTTAGCATAATTTTGATTAGTATGTAACCTGAATATATTGCAGTAGCTCAGTTACAGCTAAAGCAAGGTATCTTCTAAATTCTGTTTTTATTGAGATATGATGATTGGAAGGAAAGTCAGGGCTGGAGAAGGACAAAGAGACCTGTGTCAATGTCCAGCAATAGGCTGGATTTTTTTTTTCTTTTAGTCATGATTACTCAGGGCTCCTCCATGGAGATGGCAGGTAGAAATAATAGTCCAGCCAGAGGGAAGAGGCAGGCCCAGGACCCTTCAGTCCTAATGGACTATGTGTGAAGCTGAGTCTGAGCTCTGGGGCCTTCACCTCAGAGTTCAGTCTCACTTCTAGTGGCTGCCTTGGCAAGTCAGGGCATGGCTTGTGAGCCTCTTAAGGTAGTCCCTCTTGCAGTGCCCTGGCTTCTGACAGCAGTAGCAGATGAACCTCATTGTTGTTGAGCTCTTCTTGGAGCCCAGAGAATCAGACTTAGGGTCTGTTTTGAGGCTGCAACAGAGGCAGGCGTTTTTTGTCTCTGTTTTCTCTCCCTGGTTTTCTCCCAATTCCAATTATAGGACACTTAAACAGTTTTTACCAAGGTATCAAATGAGTTGTCTGGAGCAAAAGCTATCTTTTGTAGCTCTTGAACTTATCTTTAAGAGTAATTTGTTCCTCTGTTTAATTAACATGTTATGAAGTGTGCTTTAGCAGTGCCTCTATTAAACATTTTAAGAAATCAGAGGAGTGTTCATCTTTCTCCTGGTAAATAGATAAAATTTAAAATAACTAGAAGGCTTGATTCTAGTTTTTAGACCTGTAAGAATACACACATGAAAGAAAATGTCTTCTAGTTTTCTTCCTGGCTATTATTAGGTCAGCAGGGCTCTGACTGCTTGGGCTCCAGTGGGAACAGGTAGTTCCACCGGTTGTCTATCTCTTGACTCTTTAAAATTAATAGTATGCTATTTATTTACAAATGCAATGGCAGCTTTTAACACTGCCTGCCTTTCCATAAAAGTCAAAGCTTGGGGGCAACCCGCTTGGGTCCCCCTTCTGTCCCTCTCTGACAGAAGCTTTTCTTTCTAATAAAGTTTTACCCTTAACCTCTGGGGAAAAATAAATAAAAATAAAAATCAAAGCTTGGTTTAAGATTTAACATTACATCTTCCCAGTCTATTTAATAGGTCTGAATAAATCCTCTAAAAGACATCAATGTACTTATCAGGGTCATCTAAGGCACAAGAACTCTGGAAGTTCCAAATTGTCCATTTACTTCTTTAAGGGACATCGTCCTTGAGGAGCTTATCTAAGTTTAGCTAAAAATGGATGTAGCCCTGTAGAGACCTGGATTACAGCTGTTTTAGAAGTCCACACCCTCTAGACTAGAAAGGCAAATAGGGGAAACCTTACTTTCAGTATTGGTGGGCAAGGCTGTGCTTACTGCTGCCTTGTCCTCAGGCTCCAAGACATTGACATCTCAGGCACCTGAGCTGCCTGGCTCTCCTGCTACTCACATCTACACTTCCAGAACTTTACTAAATAACAATATCCTTTTTAATACAAACCAAATCTGAACATAAGACATTTTTGCCATTTTCCTTTTTACATCATCTTTCTAGTTATAGCATCATAATTGATACTTTTCTGCATTCCATTTGGATTAAACAGATTTTTTTCAGCATGTAAGAATCAAACTTCTTTCATTGCTTAATGAAGCACTGTAAAGGAGTAAGAGACTTTGACCATGAGATCCCCGTATCTGGAATACAATAAGAAACTTTAGGGCGTTCCCCTTCCTTATTTCTAATTGATTTCCTTCCCCAAGGCCTCCCTTGAGTAACCCTCTCCAGAGCAGTTGGCTGCTCGTGTTGGAGAGAAGGGAGACAAGGTCCCAACAGCCTATCCACCCTTGAACTGGTACAGATTCTTATCTCCTGAAAGTCTCACAAACCCTTCACTTACTCTTATTGACCATTTGTGAATATAAATTACAATTGATCTGGTGGCCAGAATGTCTGCAGAAAGAAGCATTACTATGGCATAAAAGGTAATGGGAAGTGAGCACTTCTCAGATTACAAAGATCACTTCTAGGAAGAGATAGAACTATTGGCTGGAGGGATTTGGCCCCACGTGTTGAGCCAAGTCTCCAGACACAGATTCCCATCTAATCACCTAGGTAAACATTTAGCAACTGGACAAGATTTAAATTTGAAGCTCACAGGTGAAACTTATATTTATCATCAAGCAATGACATTTTACATTTTGGTAAAGACAATACAGCTGATAGAAATCTTACTCTTAGTTAACACGTAAGGCACAGATGTAAACTTCCCTTGATAACCACTATTGCAAGCTGTCTCAGCCTTGTTTCTGAAAGAGTGACTCATTAACTTGTTCTACTAAAAATCTCAGGTAAAATTTCTAGTTTACTAGCAGAGAGAAAAAGTACAAAAGGTAAGTGGAGATCTTCCATTGGTCAGGAGCCAGTTTCCACCAAGGAACCTTTGGGTATGGCACCTTAACCCTTCAGGTATTCTTGGGGTTTTTTTGGCTTGCACAACCAGAGGTGTCTCCAGAAAGGAATCCAGCAGTTTTTCTGGTCAACATTTCATCAACCAAAGGCTTCAATGGGGATTCACCAAAGAACGCCTGGGAAAACCTGTCCTCTGCTTCAAAGAGTGGCAGCTGCTCTAAGAGCATTTACTACCTGGCAGAGTAACCGTTTGTCCAAATTCTCTAAGGGATAGTTAAAAGCCTGAACAAGATTACCTAGCACTTTACAGTAAAGGCTTTAAAGCCCATAACTTATCTCTTACATACCTAAATGATATCTAGCCCCAGGAGAAAATGTTGAATCCTCCCTCATGCTAGGTGTGTTTTGGTCCCAGAAGTGTGCTGCTTTTAGAGATAGCTCCTTCTGGTGTCACCCAGAAGTCCATTCTCTCTCCGCTGTGTCTCAGGTTTAGACTCCAGAAGGAGACCTGCCCAGAACACTAAGCCAGGACATGGTTTTTATATGTGTTCTCCTGGACGGGCATAGTCCTCTTTGTCTCATCTGACTCAGAGAACGGGGTATGTGTCCTTTTTCTAAAATGACTTACCTGTCTTCGGTGTTAACAAACTCTCATTTTCTAAGGGCTTTACTTAGTTGGAACAGTCAGCATTTTCCTAACTTTACATGCCTCTATAAAGGAAAATACAAAGAGGTAGGAAAATTAGGAGTAAGGTCAGTGAAAGGAAACTGAAACAGATCAGGCCTGACATTTCCTCTAGCATGTAGAGAGGGATCAGAGCCAGTCCATCCCAATGAAACCTGTCCTCCAAGTCTTTTAAGAACAGTTGCCGACCTAATGTCATTTAACTGGCAAAAGGAGTCCCATTTTTCATTTACTGGCATACAGATTTTCTAAGTCTGAGCGGACTAAAAGTCCCATTTTATAGAAGTTTACATAAAATCCACTAGGAGGCTTTATAACTTTACTCTCTAGTGCTATTGTCTAAAATCAAGTAAGGAATACCAGTACATTTACTCAACCAGTTCAAACACAACATATGCAAGTACACAACAGTCATAAAATGTCTCATTAGAGAAATATCATAACCTTATAACATTTCCATGTTTTAACTTAGATTTACCAACAATATTTTGACCAACAGTTTTACAAAAGTATAAGGCAAAGCAATTGTAAGCAATTTTAATAATACTATTAAAGAAAACTGTACAGGATAAAACATGAACAATTATGAGCAAAGACATCAATATTTGAAGCATAAAAATTTGTTACCTAAGCAAGTCCCAATCCAGAATTTATAAAAGAAAATCAAACTCATACCTCCATCCAATATCTCTGTGGAACTCTGCAAATGATACAGGGAGAAAAACTGATCTTGGGTGGGGGAACTCCAAACAATATAGGGAACCTCCAAATGACATAGGGAAACATGATCTCTGGACCTGACCTGCACAAATTTGTGTTCTCTAAAACTGAAGAATGAATTTTAGGAACAAATGGAGGTTATGAGCAGAATAGATTTATTGAGGGAAAGAAAGCTCCTGTCCAAGAGAGGGACAGGAAGGGGCCCTGAGCAGGTAGTTCCCCTGGTTCAATCTTATTGAGCCGTAGATAATCCTGTCAATTTAAAGTTAGTTTGGGAAATACAGTTGGAAGGAAACTTTCCTTCCAACTGTATTTCCCTTTACCTCTCAATCTCCCTGTATTCCAGTCTGTCCTCCCCCCCCCCGCTCCATATTTCAAAATATGTTTTGTAGCCAGTTGTGATGGTGCACTTACAATCTCAGCACTCAGAAGGCTGAGGCTAGGGGACCAGAGTGAATTTAAGGCCAACCTGAACTACACTGGAGACCTTGTCAAATGAACATACACATCTTTTCCATGTTTTTCTTCTTTGCTTGTGAAACTAGTTTATGGTCCCCGGATAACACTTCTATCCAAGGTTTGCGGAGTCAAAGTGACTGTTATGCTGCATCATGTCTTGGTTACAAGTTAAGTCTATTGTGGTTAATTCTTAATAAGATTAGGTGCTGAGCCTTTTCTGATCTTTATTTAGTTAAACAGAAGCATCCCAATGCACTGGAGATCTCCTTACCAGCTTAAAGAACACAGCAAATAGCTTTGCCTCTGGGGTGATTTCTTAGAAGTCTTTAATGTTCTTCCTTTTCCCATGGAAGAACTTGGCCACTGGCTCTTGGTGTTACTTCTGCTGCATCAGAATCAGCAGTCAAGAGCTCTTCAGCACACTGTGCTCCAGAGAATCTTGGCCTTTTTTGGTTCAGGGGAGGTGCCTATGTGTATAGTGAGAAGAGCTAGAACTGTAAACCTTTATCATCTCTAAGATCACATCTAAAAAATGTTCATCTCATGAGTCTAGCATTTTCAGGTCCGTATGAAGTGGTTGTTGGGTAGATAATAGCCCCCTTAGGCCTGATCTGTGCCCTTCAAATTGTCAGAATATTTTGATGGATAATAATTTGAATTCTTGAGCATCTGGTTATATATCTCTTTATCCAGACCAAGGGGGAATAAATGAGTTTTTTTCTGTTTTTTTGTGACAAAATCTTGCTATGTAGTTAAGGTTGGCCATGAATTCACTACAGAGCCTAGGGTGGCCTCCTGCCACAGCCTCTTGAATGTTGGGACTATAGGGGTACCCCACCACACCAAGCATTCACTGAGTTTTCTTTAAGCGAGTTTTTTTTTTTTTTTTTTTTTTGACAGAACCAGGAATTGAACTCAGGCCCTTGTACTTGCCAGGCAAATGCTTATTCTACTAAGCCATCTTCCCAGCCCCAATGAGTTGTTAGCAGAATCTTTATAGTGCTTGTAAGACTTGATATCTTGTCTGCCTTCAAGTCATTCTTGGCTTATAGATACAGGTAAATTTTGAACATGGAGTTAAATTCTGTAGGTAATTTTTTTTTCTTCCTTAAATATGGTTAGCTTTTTTTTTTTTTTTTTTATTTAGGACAGGGTGTACAGTTTTATAATTTTTAAAAATATGACAAAACTATAACTTTTCCATATGAGAATGAAATTTGGGGAAAGTAATATAGGAAGTATAAGGCTGCGGAACTATGATTATTACTAAGAAGAAGGATAAAGTATAAACATGTACAAAGGAGAACATCGTGGCAAGGAATTATTTAATATTGGCATTTTTCAAGGGAAAAGGAAAAGGGACAAAGTAGGTTCTGTGGACAGAGAGGGAACTGTTAATGCAGAACGGTCTCTGCTTCTCTGCTTCCCTCTCCCTCTCTGTCACAGCATTAATGTGCTTTTCCCAGAACTAAGTTCCTCTACAGATAACCATATAATTTAAAATAGTCTTTAAAAGAAGAGCTGGAGGAGGCTGGGTGTGGTAGCACATGAACTCAGGAGGCTGAGGCAGGAGGAGCCCTGGAATTTTGAGGCCAGCCAGGGCTACAATATGAGTTGAAGACCACCTTGAGCTGCAGAGTGAAACTGTCTCAAGAAAAAAAGGAAATTCCCTGGCAAGTGCAAAGGTCAATCCCCAGTTCCGCCAAAAAAAAAAGAAAAAAAAAAAAAAAAAGGAAAGATCTTGGCCAACTTATGTAAGTAAAATGAAGATACAAGGGTTTGTTTTTGTTTTTTTTTCCCGCTTTTGTCTTTTTGAGACAGGATTTCATTGTTAAGTCCAGGCAGCCCTCAGACTCCCAACTATCCTCCAGCCTCAGCCTCCCACTGGGATTATAGACATGTACCATCAAACCCAGCAAAGGTTTGGTTTTCTAATATCTGTTATCATCAGCATTACTTGGTTGTTGACTTTAAAGAAATGGATTATTTTTCTCTTGAGCGAATGCTGCTTGGAGATGGTAAAGTCTGCTTTTGTCTCAAATTTTATTTATGGTTAGATTATGACATAGTTATGCTTAGGATGTTATATCCTAAGTTTTCATTGTTTTGTCACAATTTTGATCACCAGTGCAAAGAATAGGTATCTGGCATACTGACTCCTGAACTTGTATTCTAATGCAGGACTCAAGACGGGCACGATCAATTCTGGGACAAGAAGTTCATTTCGAAGAGGAGGTCAGATACGGAAGTCTGGGAAACCAATTTCATGTCCTATCATGTACTGTAACAGGGAATTCGACAATGGGCACCTTCTCTTGGGACATTTAAAAAGGTAAGTAATCTGGGGATATAGCTCATCTGCACAAATGCCTGCCTGGCAAGTTCAAGGTCCTGAGTTCAATTCCCAGTACAAAAAAAAAGTGAATGAAAAAGTACATAGGATATCCAGAACAGTAACTGCTGAGGGTCAGGTGACTTGAAAGGAGATTTTTTAGTTTTTTATTTTATTTTTTTCTGCAATATTGAGAATCAAACTCAGAGTTGATCACATGGTAAATGAGCACTGTACTGCTAGCCGCAAAAGTCCATCCCCCGGTGTTATTATTTGTTATTTTTTAATAAGTGTGTAGAATCTCTGTCATGTGATTATAGCTTTATATTTAAAACCCTTGTTGTTTGATTGTGCTATTTTGCATAATTAGCTCAAAAATTAGGTTTCCTAGAAGGCTCATTGAAGATGTATTTTTCTAGTGATATTCTGTCTCATTTATGATTTGCATATGTGTGTTTCCCTCATGTCTTATAAAATGAACAGACTTCACATTAAAAGGTATGATTGAATGCATTGTGATGATTCTCAGCCCATAAATGTAAACTTTAAGATCCACTTGGAGCTACTTGAGCAGTCCTACTGAAGCAGATACTGTAGCACAAAGTAAATACTGTTTGCCATTCATTGTAAGCAAAAATAATAAAGAATTGCTTTATGTATGAAAGCTATTTTATCAACTTGCTGAATTTTGTCACAGTGGAACATGAAAAGGTAGATATCAAGGGACAGTGATACTAAAGTTATTAAACATTCTTTCCCTGGTTTTCCTTCCTGACAGTTGAAAGAGTTTGGGTCTCTGTTGCCTTTCCCAGATGAGTCATTCTGCTCATCTGACTTTTAAAAATTTTTCAAAGCAGTTTAGTTATGCACATCTTCTAAATGTGCACTGAAAGATTTTAAACATTTGTAAGAAATAGAAATGTGGGCCAGCCAGATAACTCAGCAGACTGGGATTCAATTCCTAGCATGCTGTGCCAGCGCCAGCCCTGTGGCTTGCTGAGAAGATAATTGAGGCTGGCCATGGTGGTGCACAACAAGTGGTAGCACTTGGGAGGCTGAAAACAGGAGGATCACAAGTCCAGTCTTTGTAGTGAGACTATGTAGACTCTGTACTAACTACATTAGAAAGAGAAAGAGAAGGAGGGAGGAGAGAAAAATAGAATACCTGGCCTGGCATGGTGCTATATATCTGTAATCCTAGTGTTCAGGAGGCTGAGGTAGGATGATCTCTTAAGAATTTGAGGCCAGCCTGGGCTACAAAATCACCCTGAACTATGCAGCAAGACTCCTATCTCAAAAAAAAAAAGAGGAAGTAGAAATGGCTGTATTTTTTTTTTTTTCATGGTCCTAGGCAGTAAGCCCTGGACCTCACACATGGTAAGTGCCCTACCCTTGAGGTACATCCCCAACCTTTGCAGAAGGGTTAACATGACATTGTAACTATAGTGAGTGAAGTTTTTTGTGATCCTTACGATTATCAAGGCAAGAAGGAAACGATGTTGGACTTAGTTTTCTGTTTTCTTGGTAGCAGAGATTGAACTCAGGACCTTGTATCTACTAGACAGGTGCTTATGATGCTAAGCTATCTCCCTGGCTGTGACTTAATAGTTTTCTATGTAGGTTTACTATGGTAGTTTAGCTAGAAATGCATAATTCCATTTTATTGGACCTTGAGTACTTTATGAAACCTTATTCTAACTGTTCAGTATATGAGGGGATATCCAGCAATTCATGTGGGAGCTATGTGGTACTTCTTCACTTTGAAGAATATTTCAGTAGAGAAGTACAAAAAGTTTTGAATATATATATATGTGTGTGTGTGTGTGTGTGTGTTTAGTTTCACAAATGAAATAAAATAATTCATTCTCTAGAATGCATATCTTCTTAATGTTACTTCTTTTTTACTGAATAGGTTTGATCATTCTCCATGTGATCCAACTATTACATTACATGGACCTTTCACCAATTCTTTTGCTTGTGTAGTATGTTATCAGCAATTTGTTACTCAACAGCAATATAGGGAACATCTATTTGCTAAGGTAAGAGCATGTCCTAATAGTAGGCTTTTTTTCATAAGCTTGCAATTCCAATGAGGCCCATAAGAATAATAATTATCATTGTCTGTGGAAGCTAAAATGATTTGGGAGCGCATGCCTGTAATCCCAGCACTTGGGAGGCTGAGGCAGGAGGATTGCTGTGAGTTCGAGACCAGCCTGAGCTACAAAGTGAGCTTAAGGCCAGCCTGAACTGCATAGTGAGACCTTCTCTCAAAAAAAAGACTAAAAAAAAATGATTTGGGACACTGAATTATGAGCAAGTAAACATAGTGTTCCAAGTTAGGAGTCTTAGAGATTATCATTGAAACACTTCCTTTCATCGAGTTGCTTTATAAAATTAAATTATCTTGTTTAGGGTGCATTGCATTGATCACATGATAAGAACTAGACCTCTCTAGGTCCACTGCCTGTCACTGCCCTAAGTAGTAATAACTCCTTTATTAATGCTAGTTTTAGAATCAGGTGGCTGCACCCTGGGTGTAGTCACATACTACAAACACCTACTAGTGGCAGTAAAAAAAACAAATTTTTAAAAAATGAAAAAAAAAAAAATGCTAGTATTACAAAATAGAATTTTGTGTAATGCTGTGGTAATTAAGCTCTGATTAACTGTTAAATCTCAAGGGACCTGAGTTGTTGCAACTCAGATGTGCAAATCTACATAATCGAGAGCTCTAATGGGTTTTTATCATTTGATATGGGTGTCTGTAATGACTTACTTGCACTGCAAAAATAGTATTGTTGTTCCTCCATGTCTATGGGCTTTGCATCATTGCTTTAACAAAGTAAATAAAAAGTACTAACAATAAAATGTACCTGTGCTGGACTCTTTTGCTTGATATTATTTCCTAAGAAATACAGTATTATTATGTTCCTATATTTTTTTAGGTATTATAAATTATCTAGAGATGATTTAAAGTACGTGAAAGTATGAACATAGCTTGCACTCAAATACTGCAGCACTTTATGTGAGGGACTTAAGCATCAGAGTTTGGTATCCTGGAA
This sequence comes from Ctenomys sociabilis, assembly GCA_004027165.1. NCBI lineage: Eukaryota > Metazoa > Chordata > Mammalia > Rodentia > Ctenomyidae > Ctenomys > Ctenomys sociabilis. The sequence continues at coordinate 11,237 of PVKA01010244.1, forward strand.
CCACTTACCCCCAAATACTGGGGACAACTATAGATAGATCTTTATTGTGAAAAAAAAAATTTAAATATTAACAAAAGGAAAATAAGAATTTGCCCAAATTTCACAGAGGCAGGCAACCACTGTTAACATTTTATTTATTTATTTATTTATTTATGTATATATGTATGTGTGTCTTTTTGAGACAGGGTCTCACTATGTTCAGGCTGGCCTTAAGCTCACTCTGTAGCTCAGGCTGGTCTCAAACTCACAACAATCCTCCTGCCTCAGCCTCCCAAGTGCTGGGATTACAGGCATGAGCCACCATGCCCAGCTCACTGTTAACATTTTGATACATGTATTTTTAGTGTTTCTGCATATGTGCATAGGTATTCTCAGGTAGGATGCCTAAATTGTCTTACAAGTAGAAATAGTGGTGTTGTAAACATAAATCCATAAATAATTACTAACTAAATGTGTATGATTCAGTTTTCAGTCAGTGAATAGCATTCTGCTATAGGAATATATTGGAGCTTACTATTGATAAAGTTTAATTATTTAATTTCCTTTGGATATATTATTTAATTTTTCTATCATTAAAACATCACATTGGCCAGGGAGATGGCTCAATAGAATAAGCCCCTGGCAAGCGCAAGGGCCTGAGTTCAATCCCTGGTTCTGTCAAAAACAAACAAACATAAAAACTATGTTTAGGGGCCGGGGAGATGGCTCAGTGGAATAAGTGCTTCCCTGGCAAGCGCAAGGGTCTGAATTCAATCCCCAATTCCACAAAAAAAATCACAGTGGGCTGGGGAGATAACTCAGTAGAATAAGTGCTTGCCTACCAAGTGCAGGCAAGTTCAATCCCCAGCACTGAAGAAAAAAAAAAAAAAAATCGTGCTAAAAACCCTGGTAGTGTAAAATCAACTTGCTGTAGATAGTGACTAAATATTTGGGTTTTACAATAGTAATAAGGTACTAATGCCCAAAAATTAGTAGGTTTTATTAAAAAAATCATATCTTCAGAATTGCTTATATCTGACCATACATCTGAAGATTAACATAAGGAAAAGCTAGGGTTCTGTGTGTATTCACAGCAGAGAATTAAAGCTTACCCTACCAAGTATCTCATTTAGTTCTGTACTTTTCTCCTTGTCCTAGTACTAAAGAATATTCTAGAACAGATGTGTCTTTTTGAAACAGATTTTATTGCATATGCAGATACTTGTTTTTGAGTACCTGTATGTGTAGAGTAAGAGAAATAAAAGATAGTTTTTACAGCAGAGAGCTTCTGCTTTGGAATGAACACAGTTTAATGGTAAAACAGATAATACAAGTCCTGAGAAAGGAGAGAGAAGTGTCAGAACTTGACCTGTGTGTTGTGAAAGAGAGTAAGTTGTCAAGAAGTGGGGATAGAAAGTTCCTGTGATGGAATCAGGTGGGAGGAGCCTCAGCAGGACGAGGACAGTGGGAATGGAAAGTGTACAGGACAGGGCCAACAAGATAGCTCACAGTGGACTGAGCACTTGCTTCAGCAAGTACAGGGACATTGATTTGTTCCCCAGCACCGCCTGTGGCACCGGCACCACCCTTAGCCTCCTATAATCCCAGCACTGGGGAGGCTAAGAACAGGAGGATGACTACAAGTCGGAGCTACATAGTGATACTCTGTGCCAAATACAGAAAGAAAAATTTTGAGTAGTGTACATTGCTGTATAATGTAAAGAGATTGGGCCAGGGAGATGGCTCAGTGGAATAATAGCTTCCCTGGGAAGCCCAAGGGCCAGAGTTCAGCCCCCGCTTCTGCCAAAAAAAAAAAAAGATCTACCTGTGAACAGTGCAACCCAGTGTCACACCAACTACAATACCAAATAAACCTTGAACAGCTAATGCTTAAAAAAAAAAAAAAATGTGTGCAGCACAGAGACAAAGGGGCAGGACCCAAGAGGCCTTTCCTAGCTTCAATTTTGGCCTTTGAGTGGTGTCTCGCACTTGCATGTGGGGTAGTTTCTACCATTCTTTTATAGGAGTGGCTCACTGTCTAAACATTTTGGCTTATGCTGAGCATCTTTTTAAAATATTTATTTATTTATTTATTTGATACAAGGTCTTGTTACGCAGTTCAGACTTGTAATGATCCTCCTGTCTCAGTCTCCCCAGTACTGGGATTACAGGCATGGGCCACCACACCTGGTTTCAAGGGCCACCTTGTCACCTGGGGTTCTGAGTCCAGCGTGGCATGCAGTACTAGGGAATGAACTTGGGTCTTTGCACTTCTTAGGCAGGTGCTCAGTTTTTTTTGCGGTACTGGGGATACTCAGGACCTTGTGCTTGCCAGGCAAGTGCTTATCCTACTGAGCTATCTCCCCAGCTCCAGGCAGGTGCTTAGACTGCTGAGCTATCTCTCTAGCCCTGAACATCTTTTTTAGAGGAGCCTGAATTTTGGTGCATACTAGGCAGAGGCTACTGTAAGACTGAGACCCTGAATCTCTGATAAACCTTCCCAGTAGACCATTACGATCTCTTCTCTCAAGAGTTGTGTGTGCCTCCACTAAGAAAAACCTCTTATAATGTCCTGTGTGGTTTTCTCTCACCTTGGCCTCATGTGCTTTACCAGTTTTGTTTTATTTTTTTTTGTACCCTTTCATTATAAAAAGAGATAGTTGTGATTATGTTCTGCTTTGTCCTGTGATTTCTCCTGTACATAACCAGAAGTCACAGGATCTTAAACTTAACATTGGCAAGAGGAAGCCTTTACAGAACCATCGTAGAGAAAACAGTGGTATAGAACAATGATGTGATGAAAATAATTACTATATATTTTGAGCTTGTGGCAGAGTAATAATCAACTTGGAACACCCAGTGAACAGAGTGAGCCTAGTGCTGTGTCAGCCTGCCTGAGGAATGTTGTCGACAGCATAAAGGGAGAATTGGAAGAGAGATGCTGTGTGCTGTTGCTTGAGAAGTGTGTCATGTTGGCTTTCCTTGTGAACTAGGCTGTGGCTGTTAGAGGCGCTTAGGTCCTCGCTGTCGCCTAGGATGGCTGCAGTTCTTTTCAGGGGAGCTCTGCTCCTTACCTTGGGCATCGCTTTCTGGCTCCAGTGCACATCCCTCAGCCTGCTAGCACAGACCCTTCATCCCACATGCCCAGGCTTTTTAGCTTCCACCATCTGATCTTTGGGCCTTCCCAGCACAGATCCTTGATGCAGACCTGCATGAGATATTATTGTGGGCTCTAGGCGTCCAGCTGGATGCATCGAGGACATTGCCATAGGATCCAAGTCCTCAGCTGGATTCTTTGGGTTTATTTTATTTTATTTTTTTTTTTTTTGAGACAGGGTCTCACTATGCAGTTCAGTCTGGCCTTAAGCTCACTTTGTAGCTCAGGCTGGTCTCGAACTCACAACAATCCTCCTGCCTCAGCCTCCCGAGTGCTGGGATTACAGGCATGCGCCACCATGCCCGGCTACTTTTTTTTTTTTTTTGTCTTTGATTCTTTGGGTTTATAGTGCATAGGCAGATCTCCTGCATTCTTCTGCATTTGACTTTTTGGGTTAATATTTTTATTTTTATATTTACTTATTTTTGGCAGAACTGGGGATTGAACTCAGGCCCTTGCACTTGCCTGGGAAGCGCTTATTCTACTGAGCCATCTCCCCAGCCCAGGTGAATATTTTTAAATAATCCTTAAATTATGTGTCCTGGGGCCGTGGAGTTAGCTCACAGGCAGCATAAGTGCCTGTCTGGCAAGTGCAAGGTCCTGAGTTTGGTCCCAGTACCAAAAAAAAACTTACCACTTAAATTATGTGTCCTGTAGTGAATCTGTTCCCTTACAAACCCTGACTACAGCAGAGCAGAAATACTTACAATTGTAGAACCCAAGTTCTTCCCTTTTGGGAGAGAAGGGCACTGAAAAGATACTAGACAGCAGGCGTGTGCAGAGTGGATTCCTGTCCCAGTAGGAGATCCAATTTGATACTTACGCAGTAATTTAGTTTTGAGGAAGAGGTTTTACTCAAATAATATATTTAGAATGAAGACCTTAAAGTGCAGCCAAAAGACCTATTGAAGAAAGAAATAATAGAAGCATCTATGCTGTGACAGATGGGAGGTTTGGGGAAAGAAGGTAAGAGTGCTAAAGACTGTTTCATTCTGATTGTTTTAGTGTTTGTAAAATAGGTCACCAATAACTTTTTCAGAACTAATGTTCTTTGAGGGAATGTTTCATGATTTATGTATTTTTCTCTAATGATCATTTTTGTCTTTTCTTTTGTAAATATGAATTGTAGTTTAACCTTAAAATTAATTTTCGTATGTGTTCCCCAAATTTGATTAACTTTGTATTTTTCTTTGTGGGCATCATAATTCCAGGCTATTTTGTCCTCTCTTGCCTTTTCTTTAGAAGTAGATTTATGACATTCACCTTTCTAAGCAGTTGGTAAAACAAGAGACTGATATCACACAAAGCAAGGCTCCACTGTCACTTTCATTACAAGCTCGCAACCAGTTAAGAACCTGTGAGCTCAGTGTATCTCTGATGTGACCTTATATTTTCATAGAAGACTGTTAAGATATGATACTCTGTAGGGTACTTTGGGACTGGCCCATCATGCTAAATACATACTACTTGCATATTTTTTGTTCTGTTTGTCATGAAGGCTGTAAAGGAAGCTAGTCCCTGTGTGTTTGCTATTTGTTTTAAATCAACCAGAAGAGGTCGCTAGAAGATGGCATACCTAAGAATTCTGTGTAGTAAACATGGCATTCTCCAGTGAGTCAAATTATTCATAATTTGTATTGTTTTCCCCCTCTTCCTCTCTGTTCTCTTGCATTTTTTATTTCTTCCTTCTAGGCCTATTGTTCTAAGGTACAGTGTGTGTACAGGTTACTTAACTGAGTTTTGTTAAAACGTGGATTCAGTTGGCCTGAGTTGGTGCCTTAGGTTGGTAATTCTGATGTGCTCCTACATGATGCCAAGGCTGTTAGTCCTTGGGGAACACTTTGAGTAGCAAGTTGTTAATGATTTGTAACCTTAAATGTAGAGATCTAGTGAGTTTTATATTACTGGGCAATGTCCTGCTATTTTCCCTTTTTGTTATGGTAGTGGTGGCTATCCTTAAGTGCTTGTGTGCCTCATTGATTTTATGGGTCAGTCGGAACTCTTGTGCTTTACTGGTTTATTTTTTTGTTTGTTTGTTTGTGTTGTTTTGGCAGAACGGGGATGGAACTCAGGCCCTTGCGCTTGCCAGACAAGTGCTTATTCCACTGAGCCATCTCCCTGGTCTTGTACTTTACTGTTTTTAAGGGTATTGTGTCACTTTAGTGACTTCTCCCACTGGCCCATCCCCCTCAGCTCTGTGCCACCACTAACCTACCTTTTGTCCAATATATTTGTCTGTTCTCAACAAATATCTGATCTTACTGACTAGATTTGTTCACATACATTGTTTTTGAGGCTTATTGATGTTGTAGTGTGTATTAGAACTTTTTCTTTTCTTTTTTTTTTTGTCTTTTTGAGACAGGGTCTCACTATGCAGTTCAGGCTGGCCTTAAGCTCGCTTTGTAGCTCAGGCTGGTCTCGAACTCACAACAATGCTCCTGCCTCAGCCTCCCAAGTGCTGGAATTACAGGCATGTAGAACTTTTTATTTTCAAATAATACTTTGTATTTGCATATGAGCTACATTTTATCAGTTTATCTCTTGGTGGATGTTTGGAGTAGTGGCAACAGTGGCCATAGAGAGAAAATCTGTCTCCCTTATGTTGCATTCAAGCTATCCACCCCAGGCTGAGTGTAGCACTCACACCCATGATCCAGCCTTGGATCATAAATTAATATTAAACTCTAGAAGTCCATCACATGACTATGTGAGGCTTTGCGGGGACAACTAGACATACACCATAAGGCTTCTATAGTCATCCAACTTTATATGAAAATGCATCATCACTCCTCTAACAATTAGGTTACTAGGTCACAGGATACCTCTTTTAAATGTTTGCAGAACTGCCTGTTGCCCGATACATTGCACTGTTTTAGGTCCCCATTGGTAGTGCGTGCAAGTTTCAGTTCTCCATACCCTTCCCACCTCTTTGAATATAGGTACCCTTGTGGATCTACTCTGAGATTAAAGGAATTGATTAATTTAACCTGTCATTTTTCTACATTTCCTGTTCCTTCTCTAAGTTTGTAAAAAGTATTTGCAAATATGCCATTCTTTTGTAATAAGTATATTTCAGTAAAATTTTATATAGAATACCCTTTTGGTTTTACTAAGCAAATAATTTTTTTTGGGCAAATAATTTAAACAGGTTTAATTTTAATCCATTTATAATTCTCAGTTGAACTAAAATTGTTCTATTTATTTATTTAAGCTCATCAAATAGAAGAAATTTGTATTAATGAATGGTTAATAAGTATGTTGCTCTTATTTAGAACAGTCTAATTGAAATTCAGAATGTCTTCCCAGACATTTCCTTTTCTGTGTTGCACCCATCTAATTAAAACAATAATGGGGTAGGAGAGGAGGTAATGAAAAGAGCATAGACTTGATAACAAAAATACAAGCCTAGATCTGAAAGGTAGGCTTGTCCCTCAGGGTGCAGCATATTTGTTGGTCAGAGTGGAGGTGGCAGTTGTAAGTAATGGATCTCCTGGGGTTGTTGAAGGATTAAATGAGTAAATGTGTACACAGTCCTAGTGTGGTGCTTGGTCTGCACTCAGTGCAGTATGAAGGTAAATTCTCTATGTCTCTTCCCTGTACACATTGTGCAAGTATTGTTATATTCCTAGTGTTAATATAAGAAGGCATGGCCGGGCGTGGTGGCGCATGCCTGTAATCCCAGCACTTGGGAGGCTGAGGCAGGAGGATTGTTGTGAGTTCGAGACCAGCCTGAGCTACAAAGTGAGCTTAAAGCCAGCCTGAACTGCATAGCGAGACCCTGCCTCAAAAAGACAAAAAAAAAAAAAAAAAAAAAAAAGAAGGCATGATAAAATTTTTTGTTATTACTCTAAAGATCATTAAAAAGTTAAATTATATCTATAATCTCACGCACATATAAATATACTTACAGACTTTCCTCTTTTAATTTCTAATTTTAGGATAGAAAAGGCACTTAGCCAAATTTGGAAACTTAGATACTAGGAAAAGTATATCTGTTTGACTATATCAAAATTTTAAGAAGTAATGATAACAAAATGAATAGATGTCTGTAAAAACGTTTGTGCATGGGAGGATAAGTTAAGAGAAATTGATTCCTGTAACAGAGGGCCAATACAAATTGATAAGGCAGGAAAAAAAGAGTTAGAAATAAAGCTAAAAAAACTGAATAAGAAATCATTTACCAAATCCAGATGCCCAGATAAATGCTCAAACTCAATTACAGACAGAAAATAGAAATTAAATAACAATGAATATCATCTGATGACTGGCAAAAACAAAAAGCACCATCGAGCTTATTGCTGCCAGGCTTCCTCAGCGTAGGGTTACACTAATCAGTAGGGCTGAAAAGCTTTTAGCACTCAGATAGGTGCACCCTTTGCCTGTCAGAGTCACTCCTAACCGTAAGAGTAACAGATCTGTAAGCAGAGTATGTGTATGTGTATGTGTGTGTGTATTATTGGTACATTTTTTATATATGTAATAACACTCATCCTAGAGAATTTGTACCTGTACATAATACATTCTGCTCTTTTTTTCCCATTCCCCTACCCTCCTCCTTCATTCCTCTTAACGTCCTCATTTATGAGAGCTTTTTTTCCATGTTTCTTTTTTTTTCCCTTGGCTCTTTGGTTTCTCTCTCCTCCCTCCCTTGTTCCCCTTCACATTTGGACATTTTCTATTTCCCAGTATCTATTACGCATTTTGGTCCTTATTTACACTTTTAGTTTCCCACACCAGAGAAACAATGGAGTATTTACACATATATATCTGATTTATTTCACTTTAGAGTATGGTCTTGAGGTACAGCCATTTCTAGAAATGTCCCAAGTTCATCCTTCTTCTTCTTTTTTTTTTGTGGAACTGGGGATTGAACTCAGGCCCTTGCGCTTGCCAGGGAGGCACTGAGCCTTCTCCCCAGCCCCTTTTTTCTTCTTTTTTTTTTCATCCTTCTTTATGACAGAGTAATACTCCACTGTATAAAAAAATCCCACATCTTTATCCACTCATTGTTTGATGGGCATTTGGGCTATTTTCAAGATTTAGCTATTATAATAGTCTGTGCCACTATAAACACAAGTATTCATATATATGTTATAAAGCTTTTCATTCTTTTGGGAAAAATCCCTAAAAGAGAAATAGCTGGATTGAATGGAACCTCTAGTTTTTGAGGACCCTCCACACTGATTTCCACAATGGTTGCACACCACCCTACACTCCTACCAACAGTGGATAAAGGATTTCTGTTTCCCTCAGCCCCACTAGCATTTGTTAGTGGTTAATTTCTTGGTAATACCCATTCTATTTAAAATGAGATGGAATCTCAGCATTTTAATTTGCATCTCTCAAATAACAAGTGATATTGAACATTTTTTCATATATTTATAGCAAAGGTATATAATTTAAAGATGTTGGCAGTAATCATATTTGGGAAGGTTCAAAATACAAACAGCCCAGAAATTAATAGTTGACGCAGATCCATCTGTACCATGGAGTGCTTTGCAACTGACAAGTATAAATTCGTGCCATACAAGTAGATTTCAGGAATTAGCATTATTTATAGAATGAGAAAACTAATAGGCAGCAGAGTCTGTAAGATGACAATACTTGGTGAAAATGTAACTTTTTTTGTGTTTTAGGGAAAGGTCTACAGGGTGTTCAGGGTCTCACTACTAGATTGGACTCGTAGTGATCCACCTGTTTACAGCTTCTCAAGAGCTGGGATTACAGGTGTGCACCATCATGTCCAGTCTCAATTGTGGTCTCAGGGTTCCCTGGGGACAGGGCCAGTGGGACAGGCCTGGGAATCGAACCCCCAGCCCCTGTACCTGCTTGCAGGCACTTTAATCCGGCCCAACATTCTTCTTGTATGTTTTTTTGTATATAGTTTTATAAATGATTAGGTGTAGAGAAGGGTGTTTGGGGAGAAAGGTTTCTACATCACTGAAGCTGGCCTTGAGCTTACTATGTAGCCCAGGCTGGCTTCAAGACTGGTAGGCTCCTCATTCATGCCCAGCTATACTGGTAATATCAATTATGTTGGCAAGTAGAGTGCACAGAACAAAAAATTGGAAAAAGGGTATGTGCTGTGATCAAATTTGTGTTAATGTGATAAACGCATATGTATGTAAAATAAAAAAAAAACAGCAAATGCTTTTACATTTATTATCAGAGAAAGATGGTTGTAATTTGCTTTTGAGAAAGTTGTAGTTGTTAATACATAGAGTACTTTGTGTATGATAAAAGTTTCATAATTCACACTGAGGGAAGAAAAATGTTCTTATCAGTTGATACGGAATTTTCCAAGTAAAACCTAAGTAGGCACAGTTGAACATTGTTCTTAAAAGTACACAGTGAAGCTCCGCCTTATCTTGCAGGAAGGTGCAGATGACGGCCACAGCAGCAGTCTGCTGCCTCAGATCATTCAGTGCTTCGCGTGCCCAGAGTGCTTCCTCCTTTTTGGCAACAAGGATGACTGTTTGAAGCATATGTCTGGAAAGAATCATTTCCAACAGAGTCTTAAACCAGGTGATAACGTTAACAGTTCAGTTCTTCCATTGAAAATTATTAAACCACTTTAATTTTTGCTAATCTGTCAGATTTCCCAGATCGTTCTTTTTTAACTATACATGATTAGTGTACAGAAAAATGGGTTTCCACATGCAGAACATACTTTCATCAGATTACTGTTGGAATTATTTATCCTCATAGTTTTATAACCATAAAAGTAAGTGAATGTTTTACTTACTATTTTTTGATCCTGGGGGATTGAACATAGAGTCTTACACATACTAGGCAAGCACTCTGCCACTCCCAGCCCCTTTTGGATTTTTGTTTTGATGCAGAGTCTTGCTAAGTTGCCCGGGCTGGTCTTAAACTTAAGATCCTCCTGGGTCAGCCTCTTCAGTAACTGGAATAACAGGAGTGTGCCGTCATGCTCAGCTTTAATCCTTATTTATTTTTAAAAATTTTTCAATATTTCTTTGTACTTATCAGTAAAAATGACTTTCAAGGATGAAGAAAATAATTGGGAAGAAAATGTTTACTCAGGATAATTGTTATAGCCTTGATATCTAGGAATTTGGGTATTTGTAACTAAGACTCAAATTTTAATTTGCATGTAAGGCATTCTTTAAGGCTACAAAATGGCTTCTTTTAGGTTTTAATTATGTAAAACAGCTTTTTTAAAATTTAATTCAGCTGTTTGGAAAGCTTGGACCCTTCTGTATTGAAGACTTTGTAAGTCACAGTTTATCTTGTCTTTTAGATCACAAGGGAATGGCACACCCTATACCATTTCCATCTTTTGCAAAGAAACTTTTGATCTCTCTGTGTAAGGACGTTCCCTTTCAAGTGAAGTGTGTCGCATGCCACCAAACACTGCATTCCCACATGGAACTCACTGCCCATTTCAGGTTTGTACAACTCCAATCTTAGGCTGAGAGTTGACTCACCAGTCAGAGGACAGGATTCAAGAAATACCATTCCACATTTCTGTCTTTCGAAAATGATAATGTGTTTTCCTGGGAATTAGCCAAATTTAGCATAGGGAAAGAAATGAGGGGTACAGGGAAAGCGGATGTATTGGTATTGCAGGATGAATGTGAGCAGGCTGACAGTTCTGTGCTTGTGAGTTCCATGTGTGTGAGCTGGGAGGGTGAGAGTGAAATGCATCTGTGTCTGAAAGATGGCCTCAGAGAAGGGCTGAGTTTATCAAGTGATCAGAAAGGGTTCCAGTATGAATTTCCTTTGTCTTCACAGTGGAAGATTTTAAGCAGAACACCACATATGGAGAACAGTACAGTGAATCCCAGTGTGCTTCCCCTTAGACTCACTAATTAATCAATATGTGACAGTCAGGTTTTGTTCACACTGCTGCCTCTACAGTTTGAAACAAATGCTAGATATGTTCTACCCACAAAGGCTTCAGCATATATTTATAAATAAGGACTGTTCATTAAAAAAAAATACAGTTCTAATGCCATTAACCATACCTTACAAGGCAAATTTTTAAATATCAAATACCTCCTTAGTTATTGGGACTTCCTGAAGACTTTGTTAAGTTTTTGTAATTGGTTTTTGTAATTGTGGTCTAGAGTCTGTAGTTCGCATTTTGATGCTGTTCTGTCTCTTTCCATCCCTTTCTCAAAACATACAAAGATTGTATTCTATATGAGCCAATGACATTTATTTAATTAGGCCTAGCTCTCACAAGCTTTCCAGTAAAATAATTGTCTTGATAAAACCAAGGCAGCAGAATAAAGGAGTTAACAGGCTGCTTCTCAAACTCATATTTCATGAGTCAGTTTTGTCTATGTTCTTTAACCCCGATGGCAGTCTCTGCTCTGAGAATTGTCTTTAATATCACCTTAATGTGTGTGAAAGGAATACTGTTGGCCCTTTTGTATTTGTGACATCTGTGCTTTCACCATATTATTTAGTACCTTGTTACTGTTTACTAGTGAGTAATCTGTTAATGAATTGGAGTGTAGCCTGCTTATCACACCAGCATGGATGACACCCAGGTCATTTATAGTGGATAGCTGTTGTGAGTAAAGCTGCTGTGGACATTCTGGACAGGTCTTTTTTTTTTTTTTTTTTTTTTTAATGTATTTGGTACAGGGTCTCACTACACAGTTCAGACTCATAGTGATCCTCCTGTTTTGTTTTCAGCCTTCCCAGTGCTGGGATTCTAGGCATGCGCCCCCATGCCCAGACTTGGTGACTGGCTCAGTGTGCCCGGGGTGGGGCCAGCACAGCCTGTGTGCCTGGGAGCAAACCCTGTTCCCTGCACTTAATCCACATATCTGTCTCACTGGCCCTCTGGATAGGTCTTTTATGAGCATAGATAGGTTTCAGGGTTCATGTAGGAGTAGAAGTGCTGGGTTGAAAGTAGGTGTATATTTAACTTTAGAGGAAACTACTAATCATTTCCCCAAGTATACATTCTTATTAGCATGGTATTGATTTTATCCTTGCTGATATTTAGTGTTGCTAGACTTTACCTTGGCTATTCTTGTGTCTTGTCATGCTTTTAATATGCTTCTTAGGGCCAGTCAAATAGCTCAGTGGATTAAAGCACCTGTAAGCAGGTGCAGGGGTCAGGGGTTCAATCCCCAGGCCTGCTGTGCTGGCCCCACCCCCAGAGCACACTGAGATGGCAACTGAGACTGAGCATGGTAGTGTAATCCCAGCTCTTGGGAAGCTGTAAACAAGCGGATCACTACGAGTCCAATCTAGTAGTGAGGCCTTGACCACCCTGTAGACCCTTCCCTAAAATACCAAAAAAAAAAAAGCTTTTTTCCTCTGTGAGATTAAGAAATGAACATAGGGTTTTGTGTGTTACTACTGAGCTATGTCTTCATTCCTTTTCATTTTTGAGACACTCTTTCATTAAGAGTCCCGTGCTAGGCTTGAACTTTTAATCCTTTGCCGCAGCCTCTTAAGTAGCTGAGATTATAGGTGTGTACTACTGCAGCAGTCTAATGTGCTTTGTTTTGATCAATTATGATGGGCACCTTATATATTATTGGGCCATTTGTTTTTGTTTGTGAAGCTCTATTTAAAGCTTTCTGTCTATTTTAAAAATTGCATTGTTTACTGCTTCAGCTGTGAATTGGAGTTCTTTATATATTCTAAATTCAGATCTTTGTCAAATTTGTTTCAAGATTATACTGCTGTAGTTTGGCATGGATTCCACCCCAGATACAGTGCACTCGGTGGTTACACATGCTGGTGTTGGAGTGATGGGGCCATGAGGAGGGGGGAAGAGGGAGCTGAGGGCCCCTGCTGGGATTTGGTGCCTGCCGCACAGGGCGCTATGGTCACATGCGGCTGCGTGTGTCAGGTCTCTGAGAGAGAGTGTGGTGACACGGCCCCTCTCCTCTCTCTCTTCTCCCACGAGTAATACCACCCTGAGTTCTGAGAAGCAGCAGACCTCAGCTAGATGCTGCCTCCTGGCTTTGAACTTCTCTGTTATAAGTCTAATGAACCTCTCTTTTGGATAAAATACCCTGTTTCAGGCATTCTGTGATAGCATCACAAAAGACTAAAACCTGACTCTTTCCCAGCCTGTAATTTTCATGTCCAACTTGTTGATTTTTTCTCTTGATGAGGAGAATCTTTTAATTTCATTTAGTGTAGTTTGTAGGTGTTCTGTGTTCTAAGAAACCTCTGCTGATTCTTATTTCAGGACTATATTAAAATTTTTTTTTTTTAAAAAAACTGTTTCAGGGTCAAGGAGATGGATCAGTAGAATAAGTGCTTCCTTGGCAAGCACAAAGGCCTGAGTTCATTCCCCAGTTTCACCAAAAAAAAAAATTAATTGCTATTTTTTTTGTGGTACCAGGGATTAACGTTGGGGCCTTGCACCAGGCAGGTGCTTATGCTACTATATATCCCCAGCCCAATTATATTATTTTTTAAAGTGTCTATGTTTTTTGTGTTTATCTTAAATTTTTGTTAATTTTTTTTTTTTATTATTATTTTTTTTTTATGTCTTTTTGAGACAGGGTTCACTATGCAGTTCAGGCTGGCCTTAAGCTCACTTTGTAGTTCAAGCTGGTCTTGAACTCACAACAATCCTCCTGCCTTAGCCTCCCAAGTGCTGGGATTACAGGCCTGTGCCACCACGCCCGGCTAATTACTTTTTTTAAACAACCAGCATTTGATTTCACTGATACTTTTCCTCCTTCCTTTTGAGTTTTTATTGTTTGCCCATTATATAGCTCATTAATTTCTTATTGGGGCCATAATTCGTGTCCTTCTACAAGGTGACTTTTTACCAGTCACTGGTGGTTCAAGCCAACAGGAACATATTATATTTTGTGCTTAATTTGGATATCTTTTCCTGGCTTATTAAAGTAGAAGCTTAGATTGACTTCGGATCTTCCTTTGCAATATTAAATATACGTAAAGGTTTAAATTTGCCACTGAGCCGGGCATGGTGGCTCATGCCTGTAATCCCAGCACTCAGGAGGCTGAGGCAGGAGGATTGTTGTGAGTTCGAGACCAGCCTGAGCTACAAAGTGAGCTCGAGGTCAGCCTGAACTACATAGTGAGACTCTGTCTCAAAAAGACAAAAAATAAATAAATAAATAAAAAATACATTTGCTTGGGGCCAGGGAGATGGCTCAGTGGAATAAGCACTTCCCTAGCAAGCACAAGGGCCTGAGTTCAATCCCTGGTTCCACCAAAAAAATAAAAAATAAAATAAATTTGCCACTGAGCACTGCCCTGTCCTAATGTTTTCATTTTTATTTAGTTAAGGTATTTTATCCTTTCTTTCCTTGAACAGTTAAGCATAGAATTATCATATGACTAGGAATTTACATTTCTAGGAAACAGGCAAGAAAAACGAAAATACTGAGCTACACAAAATACTTACACAGCCTGTAATCCCAGCACTCGGGAGGCTGAGGCAGGAGGATTGTTGTGAGTTCGAGACCAGCCTGAGCTACAAAGTGAGCTTAAGGCCAGCCTGAACTGCATAGTGAGACCCTGTCTCAAAAAGACAAAAAAAAAAAAAAAAAAAAAAAAAAAAAAAAAAAAAACAAAATACTTACACATTGTTTATAGCCATGTTAGTCATAACATTCAGTAACTGGGAACAGCTCAAATGTCGATGAACTGGCAAATGAGTCCACACAATGTGGCCATAAGAGGGAATCACATCCTGGGACATGTAAGACACCACTTGCTATATAATCTCAGAACAAAATTTCAGGGTAAGAAATCTTTGAGGCACAAAGTTGTAGCCTACCACTTAGTGACTGGTCTTTCTGAATCCTGTTCTTAGGTAAAAGCAAATATGGGCATGGAATATTCCTGACAGGCTTATTCTATTCTTAAATAATAAATGGGAGGTTCACTAGAAGTTTACCATAGTGTTCCTCTATACAGTTTAATTACCTCAGTGTTTAATTTGCTCGTCTGATAAGGTATTAAGGTCCTCAGTCAGTGATACTGATTTAAATGTTACAGAGTTTACCTTCATATTTTTTAACTTTTAATTCTAGGTTTTTTGTTTGTTTGTTTGTTTGTGGTACTGGGGATCAAACTCAGGACCTTGCGCTTGCCAGGCATGTGCTTACGCTGCTGAGCTGTATCTCCAGCCCCTAATTCTAGTTTTAACCTTTTCCATGTGAATTAGAAACAGACAGTAGAGCTGGGGAGACAGCTCAGTGGTATAAGCGCCTGCCTGGCATGTGCAAGGTCCTGAGTTTGATTCTTGTTATCACAAAAAAAAAGACAAAGTATAAGTTATATGAAGATAATTTGAGATAATAAAATATTAAATCACATACATCTTTATTTAAAAGTATCTTACGGACCTTATTTTTTAATTTAATTTAAAATTAATTTAAATTGAATTTAAGTTACATTTTGTCATAAAAGTGATGATATATTTAGAAAATACCTTTAAAGGAATTCTTTCTCTTTTTCAATCCAATTTAGGACTCGTTGTCAAAATGCTGGACCTGTAGCAATAGCTGAGAAAAACATTACCCAAGTTGCAGAAAAATTCCTATTAAGAGGTTATTGTCCAAATTGCAACCAAGCCTTCTTGGATGAAACCAGTGCCCAAACTCACAAGCAGAATTCGGGACACAAAATCAGAGTCATTAACTCAGTTCAAGAAGCAGTCTTACTTTATTGCCATAGTAGTGAAGGGAATAAAGCTCCTTCTGACTTAAATTTACTGTTAGATCAACCAAAGCTTTCAATACTTAAAAGAGCTGTGTCTGTTAAAGAATCTGGCTCGCAGAGTTGCAGTGTCATTCCAAAGAAGAAGATGAATTTAGAAGGTAGAAGCCATGAAGAGACACTTTTTGTCCAGAAGCAAAAGTCAGTACTGAAAGCTTGGTTTTGTGAATGCAGTCAGCGGTTCCCAAGTGAAGATGCAGTAGAGAAGCATGTTTTCTTGGCAAACACAATGTGTTACAAATGTGTGGTCTGTGGAAAAGTATGCGAAGATCCAGGGGTTATCCGTTTGCACATGAGCCGGTTTCATGGAGGGGCACATTTAAATAACTTTCTTTTTTGGTGTCGGACATGCAGAAAGGAGTTAAGAAAAAAAGATAGTATTATGGCACATGTGACTGAATTTCATAATGGACACAGGTATTTTTATGAGGTGGATGAGATACAAGATGAAACCTTGCCATCATCTTCAGTGTTAAATAATTTGACTGTTACTAAACCACCTTCAGCTGTTACTGTTGTTGATCACTCTCTGGCACACAGTCCCCCGAGGGGTAAATGGCAATGCCGAATTTGTGAAGATATGTTTGAGACCCAGGAAAGTGTAAGGCAGCATTGCATGTCTTTGACAAGTCACCAGTTTCATAGGTACAGCTGTGCACACTGCAGAAAGACTTTCCATAAGATAGAAACAGTACACCGACACTGCCAAGATGAACATGATGGCAACATAAAGATTAAATTCTTCTGTGGGCTTTGTAATCTTATTTTTAATGTGGAAGAAGCATTTCTAAGTCATTATAAGGAACACCACAGCATAGATTATATGTTTGTGTCAGAAAAAACTGAAACTTCCATTAAAACTGAGGAGGATTTTTCAATTGTAGAGACCAGTAACCTGTTGACCTGTGGTTGCCATGAGAGTTATATCTGTAAAGTTAACAGAAAAGAGGATTACAGTAGATGTCTCCAGGTCATGTTGGATAAAGGTAAACTCTGGTTTTGCTGCACTTTGTGTTCAGCAACAGCACAAAATTTAGTTGACATGAGTGCTCACATCAGTGAGATACACAGAGAAGAGAGGCGTGCAGAGCAGCAGCCCTACCTCATCAAGTGCGGTGTCTGCACCAAAGCCTTTCACAACGCTGAGAGTGCCCAGCAGCACTTCCACAGGAAACACGCCTTCTTCCAGAAAGCCAGAGTGACCTCCTTTGGGACTGAGAAAGGAAACACGTACAAGTTCACTGCCAGTGCCTCACATGCAGAGGAAAAACTGAAACAAGCAGGGAGCTGCCCAAGAAATTCAGACATGGAGAAAGGAGCCG
The DNA here is from genome assembly GCA_004027165.1 of Ctenomys sociabilis. Taxonomy (NCBI): domain Eukaryota; kingdom Metazoa; phylum Chordata; class Mammalia; order Rodentia; family Ctenomyidae; genus Ctenomys; species Ctenomys sociabilis. Next base: position 28,397 of record PVKA01010244.1, read on the forward strand.
AAGATGACCTAAGCTGTCAGAATACAGGTATGAATGTAGCACTCTGCAAACTCATGTACTAGTATGGAAACTCACATGCACATGGCCAGTTCATGATCCAGCTTTGAAGGAAGAAATGGGGTAGGATAATATATCTCAATTGCTACAGTATGTACTTCTAAGGGGTTTGTATCCCTGTTATTCATTCATCCACTTTATAAATGTAAGGATAGAAAAAATCTGGTTTTAAGGAACATATTTTAGATGTATCTCATTTTCTATTCTTTTACAAAAGACATTACAATTTTGAGAGGTGAAGGAAATTGATAAGTTTTCCTAAAATTCAGGTTTGATAGCTGTTCTGGACCTAATCATTTAGGTGTTTTTAGTATTATATGTACATTCCCTTTCAAAAAACAATCTTGGCATGGTTGCACACATCAGTAATCTCTGTACTCTGGAAGTCTAAGGCAGGAGAGTCACAAGTTCAGGGCTAGCCAGGGCAACTTAATGACTTAGCAAGACCCTATCTCAAAATTAAAAATGAAAGGCTTGGGATATAGCTCAATGCTGAGGTCCTGGGCTTAATCCCTAATGACTTAGGAGACAAAACAAAAACAAGGAGCCAGATGAATTTTTAACATGTTTGGCCTTTAAGTATTAGAAATCTTAAGAGTAAGTTCAGCATTTGTGTATTCTTATGATTTTCTTGGAAGTAAAGATTTAGGGTAGTGTTAAATAGCAGTTAGAAATAGAGTTATGAAGACAAATAGAATTATGGGGCTGGCCAGATAGCTCAGTTGAATAAAGGGCCTACTTAGGCAGATGCAGGGACTTGCGTTCAATCCTCGGCCTGCCTTACTGGCCCTACCCCCCGGGGAACACAGAGACACCAGCTGAGACTGGGCATGGTGGCACATGGTGGTGCACGCCTGTAATACCAGTGCTTGGGAAGATGAAAACAGGATCACTACGGGTCTAATCTATGTAGTGAGACCCTGTATAGACCCTGTAGACTGTACTAAATACATTAAAAAAAAAAGAAAAAAAATTGTTAGGGTAGCACGAGAGATTGAAGTGTGAGTTCCCTTCTTTTTTTTTTTTTAATTTGCAGAACCAGGGATTGAACTCAGGCCCTTGTGCTTGCCAGGGAAGCATTTATCCTACTGAGCCATCTCCCCAGCCCATGAGTTCCCTTCTTTGTCCTTGGATTTTCCTTCAAATGATTGAATTGAGTAGTGTAATGTTTTTGTTTTGTTTAGAAATTTTAACTTTTTAGCCTGTTAATTTTAATTCCATATCCTTTTAAACAAACATTTATTCTTGGTGAGTTCCATATAATGTAGTATAGAGACAATCTGAATATGAAACTCATCCTAATAAACTATTTCAAGGAATCATTGAGTTTCTTCCTCTTCTTTTGTTAATGTTTTTTGAATTCGAGTCTTCCTGTATAGCCCAGGCGGTCTCAAGCTTATACGCTTAGGTACCTCTCCTGCCTCTGCCTGCTGCGTGGCTGAGCCTGCAGGTGTGTGCCACATACCCAGCTAATAACTGTTGGCATTTAAGGCCTGCTCTGTAACATGCAGATTCAGTCTTGGCATGTTTCCCTGAAAAAAAGGGTTAAACCATGTCTGTCTAGTCAACTCTTGTGCCCCACGCAGGCTGTGGGTGTAGCATGCTGTGTTGTCTTGTTTTTTGCTCTTTCATTATTTTTTGGGAATTTATACGACTATATGTTTGATAGAATATGATTGTAATTTCTAAATCTAGAATTACTGAGGACTTGAGGTGTTAGGTTTCTTGGAAATATCAGAGGACAGCTGTTGTATTTTGAAGGATCTTCTGTTAAGAGTAGGAGCTACTCATTGTTCAAATAATTTAGCCTTTTGATTACCACCACTAGAAGCTTTAAAACCTTGTCAGCAGGAGAGTGTGAAGTAAGGGGAAAGGAAAGGAGAAAGAAAGTTAAAAAATGGGGTAAGAGGAAAAAAAAGCACGAGAGAATAGAATGGGTGCTGATGTTCTGTGCCTCCAGTGCCCAGTTCTAACACTATTTTATTGTGGCAGGGTCGTGGGTCACCTTGTCTTGGTTCTGAGGGTGTTTGATCACAGAGCCAGAGGGCTGCTTGTAAATCAGTCTAGATTAGAAGCAGTAGCAGCAACTTCTGGTTTAATAAGTAACTTTGAAATTTTATTTTGATGGGTGGTACAAGTTCTTGGTTATTTGAAATTAAAACTATTCCTTTTGTAAGTGACTTTAAAAACCTTCATGGGCCAGGGATATAACTTAATGGCACAAGTGACTGCCAGGCAAGTGTAAGGGCCTAAGATTGATTCCTGAAACACATATGCATGCATACATGCATGCTTTATGATCAAAGGCTGATACTTATTTAAAAGGACAATGTAAAATATTATGAATATTTTTATCTAAGTGTAAAGTCATGTACACAGTTGGATTTTATGAAAAAGTGTAGCTAGAAATGAATAGCATGCAAAATTCATGTTTGCCCTTATATTTTAGGCTTGAGAAATTAAATGTTTGTAGCCAAGTCTTACTGAACTTACATTAACATTTCTGTGTTCTCAGAGGAAGAAGTTGAGCTTCCAGATTTGGATTACCTGCGAACCATGACTCATATAGTCTTTGTAGATTTTGATAATTGGTCCAACTTCTTTGGTCATCTACCAGGACAGCTTAACCAAGGAACATTTATTTGGGGCTTTCAAGGTATGATTAAAAAAGAAAACATGTTAGATGCCTTCTTCCCAAATTAGATTCACTTTAAAGGTTCCTCTTTAACCTTTCTGAATAGAGCATACAAACATAATTAGAATATTATTACTTTGCATTATAGTTACTCTGCTAGTATATTTTTCTTTTTACATATCTCCCTAGTAAATTTTAATGCAATCTGGTGACCCAAAGATTGTGTATTTTCTGATAAGGAGTTTTAAAAATTTTATTCAGTGTCTGTGATGTGCCTGGCACTATTGCTGGGTGTAAATATGGTTGCTGATTATTACTCTTGTTTGCCTTCTTAAATACAAAGAAGCAGGCTGAGAAGTGACTATGTATTTTTTAAATTTTAATACTAATAAAACCTAGAACTACAGGCACAATATCTGAAATGAAGCTAAACGCCTTTGGAAGTGGTATTGATATAAAACCAGGCACACCTCCAATCTGCAGGAGAAGCACATCTAGGCTCTTTCGGGCATGCCAACATCTAGGCTCTTTCGGGCTACTTCAACCAGTCCAAACAGCCAGTCCAGCAAAATGAACAGCAGTATCTATCAGAAGCAGTTCCAGCCCTGCCACCATGAGAAGGGCACAGCCTTTTCCTACATAGTTTGCACCCCAGAAGAGAGCTGTAAAAAGAGGACTCAGCCACAAGACATTTGGTCCTAGGTGTTGGCAAAACAGCAGAGGTTCTGCAGTCCACACAACAGATCTTCTCTGAATAGCTACAGAGCAGATAGGAGGTAAAGCCCAGAAAGTGGACAGTGATTCAAGTAAACCTCCTGAAATACTGACAAACCCTCCTAGTGTCTGTCAGGAAAAATGGAAGAGAAGGCACCCCCTGCATCTACCACAGCTACCAAATCTATCAGGATTGGACCAATCAAACCTCAGGTCAAAACTGAAGAAACAATCTTAAAGAACATGGCTTTTTGCTGAGGATTGGGGAAGGGAAGTGGGGAGAATGAAGTCACTTAATACCAGCAGCCACAGGGTTAAGATGGTTTGTGACATTATCCTGTGTAGGGTTTGGGGACATAGGAACAAAGTACACTGGGACACAGCTGCCCACTGGTCAAGGGAGGCTTTGCAAGCTTGTGTTTGCTATGTAACATTCACTTGGTTGATGGCCATGCACCTTCAGTCAGAATTTTATAAACAGATATGTGCACATACTCCTGAAGTGCATATTTTGGACCTAAACGTCTTTATGGTTAAATGAAAGCCCAGAAATAGGAAAATAACATCACATGGGAATAGCTCAGGCTGAACTATGGCAGTCTCAGCTAATGCATCCAACATGGTTTCTTCGCTTCCTTGCATTCTTTGGGTATGGTTATAGTGTTTGTAGGCTTCCAGGTGAGGAACTGCAAATAACTGATGCTGGATAGAGGAGCCTTACTTTTTTTCTATGGCAGCTTGCTATTTTTGTAACATGTTGATTGGGTAACAAATTCAAAGTATAGTAGTAACTGATCTCCCCTTCCTGGATGAGCAAGCAGATGATTAAACATTGATGTCAGCATCCTTGAACATACCCAAAGAAGTGATGTTTGCCAACTACTTTTCTTTGAAGTGATGCAATGTTTTGGTTGTGGTCTGAAGCTTTTAAGCAGTACTACTTGCCATCTCCTTTCTTCAGCAGAGCTGTTACCTTTCAGATTTAACAAAATGCTAGTTAGGTTGAATATTGTTTGCCTTCACTCATTCATCTTCGTATAAGTCTTCCCCTCCTCCCCTCAATCCTAACTCCCCATTTCTGTTTTTGCCCCAGTTTTTAAAAAGTTTTTATCTGGTGTTCATGAAGAGAATGAGTAAACTGTGCCATTAATGAGAGCAAATGCTATCTAAGAAAGTGCATTTCTTTACAGAGCTGTGTCAAATCATCATTTGGGCCCTCTGCTGGAAAAGCAGAGTCAGGTTTGGAATAATGCCTTTTCAATTGTATCCTTTAGTATCATAGGGTTGGCCAAATAGCTCAGCAGATTAAAGTGTCTGCAAACAGGCACAGGGGCCAGGAGTTCAATACCAGGGCCTGCCATGCTGGCCCTGCTCTCCACTGAGTACTGAGACCTTAGTTGAGACGGGGCTTGGTAGCACGTGCCTATAATCCCAGCTCTTGGGAGGCTATAAACAGGCGGATCACTGAGTCCAGTCTAGCATGAGACCTTGAACACCCTGTGGACCCTTCCCTAAAATATATAAAAAAATAGTATAGATGTGGGACAGTATTGTATCATACATCTGTGAATGTAAAATATCTCATACCTGCTTTATGATACATAGTGATGACCATGCTCTATCAAAGCTGTTTTTAATGATGTTACTCTAGAACATTATTTTTCCAGATGATGATTAAGAAACTAATAAAAAAAAATAGTGTCATGGGCCAAGGAGATAGCTCAGTAGAATAAGCACCTGTCTGGCAAGCGCAAGATTGTAAGTTCAATCCCTGGTACCATAAAAAAATAATAATAATAATGGTGCCAGGTACCACAACAGTAGCAGAACTTTGCTGTTTTCTGGGTATATTTCTCTCTTTTTTTTTTTTAATGGAGTGAGCTGGATGTCTAATTTTGTTCAGATGACTGCAGAACCTGGAAAAGCTGCTGTGTTATTATTGCATAACATGCTACTAATATATATAATTTGAATTGAATTTTTGGATACTAGCTATACTGTCAACGTTGGAAAAAGTTATCCCGGTTTTACTGTATTGAGTTGGCATTATATAGAAATTAATAGCCATATTGGTCTAGAAACATGAAAACTTTTTTCCCATTTATACAAAGGTAATGCACTGTATTAAATATGTAAAAGGTTTTAGCTATGTGGGTTTGATTATAGAAACTAATAAAGTATTCTGTAAAAAAAACAGGGCTGGGGAGATAGCTCAGTGGACTAAGCACTTCCCTGGCAAACACAAGGGTCTGAGTTCAACTCCCAGTTCCACCAAAAAAAGTTAGCGTTTGCACTTTGGTTTCCTGAATACAGGCTGGTGTCACTTTCTGCAACCACACCTGCCTCTGTATTTCATCCTTGCTGCTCATACATGTGTAGCTTCAACTGAATCCCTCAACAAACTATTGACTGGATCTAGGGGAGTAGATTCTTGGATTTACAGATACTACAGCGAGAAACTGGTATAATTCCTGTTTAACAAAACTGTAAAGAACAAGATTGGGATTAGAGTTGGAAACATTGATGTGAATAAATTAGCCAGTGTAATGTTTTATTAAGTCCAGCTGTGATTGTTCATTAGCAATTCCTGGGGTTTTTTGAAACAGAGTCTCACTGTGTAGTTCAGGGCTTGAACTCAATATGGAGCCCAAGCCGGTCTCAAACATGTGGCAGTACTCCTGCCTCAACCTCCTTGTGCTAAGTTATAGGTGTGTGCCACTGTGCCTGGCTAAGAATTCTAGCTTTGATGGTTGGCTGTCCATCCTGCCTACTGACCATGCTTGGTACATATGTACAAAGCCACTGATTTTTGCATTCATACAAAATAACACCATTAAAAAAGCTACATTTTACACACATTACTTTGATTCTACACAACATTCCTATGAGTTTTCAGATAATTAAGTAGAATGAGGAAAGTTGGTCTTCCAGGCCTGTAGAACAGCAAGATGGTAGTGCCTGTGCTCACCTACATTCTAATCTATTTGGTGCTTTCCTTCCAGGAAGAGAGTTTCCTAGCACATGTTTCTCATTCATAACATTGTTCAGTCTTCGCCTGTTTGACATTCACTTAAACCTATTTATTTCTAAAATAATAGGAGGGAACACCAACTGGAAGCCTCCACTCAACTGTAAGATCTATAATTACCTGAACAAGATTGGATGTTTCTTCCTTCATCCTCGATGTAGTAGAAGAAAAGATGCTGCTGATTTTGCCATATGTATGCACGTGAGTCATTTTTCATTCAAAGTCTGTGACTCTAGGATCCACTTGGGAACTGTATGACTGAATGGATCTTCTTGAGTTCTGTGCCTTTGTATGGCCCCATCTGTATCGCATTTTGTCACTCCTGCCAGGGACTCTTAATTGTGTACAGAATAAATTACCAAGAGATGAAACTGTACTTGTACTATATAAGTACTATACAGAGATAAAAATCTGTCCTAAGTTTTTTTTCCCATTTCAATATCTAAAATTGTGTGATGCCTTAATAGTCAGTTTTGGCAGGTAGAATTTGCATTTGTACCTGCCTTGTCCAGTCACCTGGAAAAATTACTGGCCTAAGACCTACATTACATTAAATTCTCTGCTTGCAGGTTCTTGTGTCATACTGCCATAGGAGTGTACTCTGCAGATGTGATGATTGCTGATTCTGGCTTACACCACAAGAGATTTGCTTTCCCCTCTGTGGGGCCAGAATTGAATTGTGCATGTTACCCTGCTTAACTTTTCTCTGTGTTGTTTCTTCACATGGAGCGTGTAGTCCTTGGTATTCCTGCTTTATGTGGGAGCTTCATAAGGACTCATTTTAGGTTTCCTTTTTCATAAGTGGTATATAAAATAACTTATACTTGATGGCACCTTTGTTTAAATGTGGCAGATGTCACTCAGGAAGGTGGGGGCAGGGAGCAAGCCTTTTATAGCTTCCTAGGTATGTATTCATTTAGGAATAAATGTAACTTGATTTGAAACTCATGATGATTTTTATCATCCTATGCCATTTTTTCCAACTTAGGCTGGCCGTCTAGATGAACAACTACCCAAGCAGATTCCTTTCACCATCCTCTCAGGAGATCAAGGTTTTCTGGAACTAGAGAATCAATTTAAGAAGACTCAGCGGCCAGCTCATATACTGAACCCTCACCACTTAGAGGGAGATATGATGTGTGCCTTGTTAAATAGCATATCCGATACCACCAAAGGTATGCAGCCACAGTCTCTGAGCAGACTGCCCAAGCGGAGGAGACTCCACTCCTGAGAGACCAATAAACTGCTGTCCACTGTGCATTGTGCCTGCTCACTGGACCTTTGCTGTCGCACTTTGTCCTACTTACCTTTCTTTCCTCACTTTCATTCTTCAGTGTTTCAGAAGTATAATTCACCATCACCCAGTGCCTTTTTTAATCTAGTAGATAAAAATCTTTAGTGAACTTGCAGATCTCCTGCTATAGCTTCCCAGAGCACTGGGAGGCCAGGCTTGTACCACCCAGTTAATATGTTGTAATTCTAAAAACTCAGGATTGCGATCTTCACTTCATTTCTGAAGTTTTAAATTTATATTCAGTTTTTAGAAAACAAATTACTTTTATGTGAAAAACAGAAAATGATCAATGCAGTAATACCAAGAAAAGAATGCAAAAGACCATTTCAAAGGCTGATAGTGCCATGGTGAACACCAGACCAGATCCTTGGGAGGGCAGTGCTCCCGTCCCCTTGCCAGCTGGCACTCGTGCACACAACTGTGGTTTGCATGTCCATTGCCACTGTCTGGGAGGAGGGCAGGGTACAATGCTAGTGGCTCACAAGTTTTGCTTTTTCGTCTTTAGTAGCGTGTGGATAGAAAAGTCAAAGAGGTTATTTTGTTGTTTTTTGGTGCAACCAGGGATTGAACTCAGGCCCTTGCGCTTGCCAGGGAAGCGCTTATTCTATTTTTGAATACTGTAATTTGAATCCATGAGTAAGATTTGAAGAGGTTAATGAAAAGTGATTGCCTTTTGGTGTTTCTATTGCATACCTGTAAGTTTTCCAGCTATGCTGGTCTCTTAGTTATTTTTCTCTTAATAAATTTAGAACCATATTTTGATTGAAGCCCATTATGAGCAATCTTGTTGTAATCGTCTATTAGAGTGAATCAGTATACTTCTGCAAAATTATAAATCAGTAATGTACTTAGCCCAAGTGTACTGTTTTAATACAGTAAAGAATGCAGATTATAAAGGAAATGAACTTTTGCATACATATATAGTAGGCTTTACTACTAAATATTTTCTTCTGTACTTTTTTTGTCCAGTTGCTTTTCCTAGCTTTGCTTTCCTTCAAAACAAAACAGCAAAGCCTTTTTTTCCATTCTTCTGTTACCTTTTCCTTTATCTTCAACACCTACTTGATATCCTAGAAAATTAATTTTATTTATTTTTTAATTTTAATTTTTATATTATTGAAGCTAGAATCTCACTGTGTGTCAGGCTGGCCCTGAAGGCACTCTGTTGTCCAGGCTGGCCTGGGCCCTGTAATCCTCCTGCCTTAGCCCTCTGTGCCACTATGCCTGGCCCTGCAGAATAAGTTTCTACCTTCACAATAGACCACCAGTCTTTTCCTTGTGCTGCTGTTTTAAGGGATGTTTCTTTTGTGGTTTTCATGTTGAACCTGCTGTGGATTTGCCTGTGCACATTCTTTGGAGTGGGAGCTGCATGTGAATAGGTCTGTGTACATGTGTTAGGGCTAGAGATGAGGTTGGGTTATGGATAGCTGCTGCTTCAGCCACTCGAAGGCTGCCATGTCTGGCTACTCCTTTGTCACTTGGTCAGTACTCCAGCTTTATTGCTCTTCAGAGGCACAGTTGCATACTTTATGGAATCATTTCTGTGAAGTGCAGAGATCATTAAAGAAGGGCATGAGCTTTGAATACTAGCAGATATGTCCTGGCTCTGATTTTTTGGGCCCCTTAATTTTTTTTTTCACTTGCTTAATGTTTCTTTTTCCGTGGCCTTAACTGTTAGGTTGTAGGTAAAGTGCTTAGCACAGTGAATAGTGTATGCACTCAGGTGCACAATAAGCAATATATTTTTAGTATATTATTTTTTACCATGTACCATAAACAGAATATAGGATTCTTAGGCAGTCCATTTTTAAAGTAATGAAAATAAGTGCTCAGATAAATGTAGTGTCTTTATATCAGTAAGTTTTATCTAGGTTGATATCTGATAAATTACATAATGCTTTTGTCACTAACATTCAAGACAGGCTTAATCATAGAATGTTCAGGCTTAGTTGTCTGAGTTAAGACAATATTTTTTCTTTATGGAAAACTAAAATCCACCAAATTGACTGCTAGTGAATTTTATCATAAAAGAAAAATTTTCTGGATAAAATTTTAACCCACTCCCTTTCCTAAAAAATGATTTTGTAAGTAGTAGAATAATAGTTTCCATTAAGAAACATTACTTAATATATATATATTAGGACTCAAAGTATTTCAGTTTCCATGTACACTAATAGTAACTCTCAGGCTCATAAATAGTTTTTTTAATTTTATGTAGTTTGTACAGGGTCTTACTGTGCAGTTTAGACTCGTAGTGATCGTCCTGTTTTAGCCTCTCAAATGCTGGGATTACAGGTGTGTGCCACCATACCTGACTATTAGACTGGTTTTCTGATAGCCATATTACTCAGTTTTGACAGCCATACTGTTGTTCCTTATGGCATTGTGAATTTGAGACCTTTTGGAGAAATACACCAAAAGCTTTCTTTCTCTCCAAATAAAGAAGGCTTTTGTACTCTGCGACTTCTGCAACTTTTTTTTCCCCTCCTCTAACTTTTGAGAAATTTAGCAAGACTAGAAGTGGCTTTTTCTAAGACCAAAAATTCCTGTGTAACCAGAAAGTACCTTAGTGCCATGAAAGTCATCAACCATATACTTGGAGAATTTCATTAGTAGATTCTCTTCAGCTAATTGAAATAGAAGTATTTGGTGTTGCTGGTTCCATATGTTGACATGCAGTCATTTCAGCCCCACGTCGTCGTCATTTTGTGCTCTGTGGCCAGCAGAATAAGTACAAAGTTTGCCTGTGTCCTCTCAGAATCCTAGCACCAATGTCATGTGATACATGTGTAGATGCTTGCAGAGACATTAAATAGCTAGTGGCCTATACTTAATGACCTTTATCACAGTTCTGTGTTTTTTTTTTTTTTTTTTTTAATAATATTCTAAGTTTCTTAAAACTTATGAGATTCAGGGGCTGGGGAGATAGCTCAGTAGAATAAGCACTTGCCTGGCAAGTTCAGGGGCCTGAGTTCAATCCCCAGTTCCACCAAAAAAAAAATACGAAAAACTTATGATGCGATTCAGGGATTATTTCTGTGATCCTAATCAGAGGTTCCAGTAGACTCTTCTTCACAAGCATGGTCATTCTAACTCATGTTTCAGAGATGGCTCTCCAATATAGAGGTGACCAAGTAGTGTGAATTATCTTAAGAAAAAAATAAAAGATATTCTGCTATAATTTTAACAACATTGAAGCTTTTACATAAAGATTAAAAACAGGTTTTCTTTTTCTGATATTCAAGAAGACTGATGCTGGAAGATAAAACAGTGTTTATAAGACTGTGTGCCAGATGGGTAAGGGAGGTGACTGGCCCTATACATACCCTGGGACCCTTAGCTCATAATTAACCTTGAGAGGCTGCTTCCTGTGGTGGCACAGGACCCCAGTGAGGAGCTATTCCAGTACAGCATGCAGTTGAAAAGTTGTCTCCACCTCCCTTCTTCCACCTGAGGTAAATGTTCCAGAATACCCAGAAGTTCTTACAGGCAGTGTTTGACCAAGGTCTGCTCCCTGCAGGGTGAGATATAATGAAAAAGATTTTTCTAGTAGATTATAGGTTTTGCTAATCATTTTTCTTGATGTGAACATGCTGCTCAGATGGTCTGTGCATGGGTCTCCAAGCCTTACCTTCACTTGATGTGGCTTCACCTTGGATGAACGAGGTGGACACATATAAATGTGGTTTGCATCTGGTTTACCAGTTACACAAATTTTTAAGTTCATTTTAAAAACTGAATATAAAAGTTCTCAGTGATGCAAAAAGTACAGATGGAGGTAGTGTCATGGAACAAGTGTATAAAATCACTGTTGAGTATACTTCTAACACTTGTTTTAGGTGTTTGGGTGTGGACACTGGATGAGTTCTCCACTCAGTGCCAGCCACAGCCCTTCAGTTTAATTCTAAAAGCCCATCTGCCTGTTGTGCTCTTGGCCTGTGAATGAGATGGTAGTTGTTCTGAGGCAGCCATCTATACTTTGGTTCAGGTGCTAAAAGTAGGAAATGACATTAATGGAAAAAGGTTGACTGAGGCAAAGGAAGCCTTCTGTGAAGCTGGCAGCTCGGCGTGAAGCTAACCCTTGTCTAGTCCTACCTACAGATTCGTCCCGGGCTTGTGTGCAGTTGGGCTGTGTTTGAATCCAGCAGGACACCTGCCCTTGACTGTCTTGACTTTCAGCTGTACTAACTCAAACTGAAGTATTTTGTCTTTGTTCATGATGTTGGCAGGGTTACTTCAGTTTTTCAGACTGTAAGTGAAATGTTTCCTTTCCCTAAAACATAGCTTGAACTATTTGAAGGAATGAGCTTATGACAAACATGACTTACAACAGTATGTTTCAGCAAAAAAGAAATATCGTTACATATAGGAAATTATTTATGGACAGTGGAGTCCAGGGTATTCATGTTAGCTGAGAACTTACAACCTAGCTACATCCCCAGCTCCTACTTCTTTTTTTAATACATGTTTTTTTACTTAATTCACAGTTCAGTCACTATGACATATATGTCATGCAGATATCTAACTTACACATACCTGTACATACATATATATGTGTATGTATATGTAGTTATATATTGATACAAGTTGGTTTATATACACAAAATTTTTAATTAAAAATATTTAGCCATGACAGGGCTGGCCAGATAGCTCCGTGGACTAAAGTGCCTGGTTAGGCAGACACAAAGACCAGGGTTCAATTTCCAACGTACTATGCTGGCCTTACCCCCAGGGCATGCTGAGATGGCGAATGAGGCCTGGCATAGTGGCACAAACCCATAATCCCAGCACTTGGGAGGCTGAAAACAGGAGAATCACTACGAGTCTGATCTGTGTAGTGAGACCCTGTAGACTTTGTACTAAAATACATTTAAAAAACATATATTTTATATGTAAAACCATGACTCAAATTTTATATAATTTTTGTAACCCTTGGTCACTTATGTCATAAGGGTTATATAATTTAGCAGGTAAGTCAGTTTATGGTATTAAACTATTAATTAAAACTTATGGTAGACTGGGTGTGGTGGCACATGCCTATAATCCCAGCTCTTGGGAGACTATAATCAGGTGGATCTGTACGAGTCCAATCTGGTAGGGAGACCCTGAACACCCTGTAGACTCGTCCCTAAAATAAAAAAAATTAAAAAAAAAATTAAGGTATTATCTCTGCAGAGATGAATGCATATGATTTTAAAACTGCATCCAGGCATGGCAGAACACATCTGTAATTCCAGCACTCGGGAGGCAGAGGCAGGAAGATTGCTGTGAGTTTGAGGCTAGCCTGAATTGCATAATGAAACCCAGTCTCAGACAGTAAAAGTAAAAATCAAACTGCAAAAGACTTTAACTTAACATTATTAATATTTGGTTAGCATAAAAAAATACCTACTGGATAAGTGGAACAATATTAACAAATGAGTCAGCTTGGGTGTTAGGGAAGTCATTGAAAATGATGCTGTTTGAGAATACATACTTTGTAGTGCAAGGACTTGTTCAGAAATGCATTTGCACTTATCAATTGTTTCTTACAGAATGTGACAGTGATGATAACATGGGTGTGAAAAGTTCTTCTGTAGAAGAATTCAGATCCACAGAAGGTAACCTAGTAGAGTGAATCCTTTCTTCTCTCTCACCCCTTCACCCTCACTTGCACAAAATTGCCTGTTAATTTGTTTTTTGTGCTCTACTCTGTCTTATAATGCAGTTAACTTGGCTAAGCCTGGGAGAACATTGTACTATTGGGCATTTGAATCTGATGTGTCCTTTTTTTGTGGAACTGGGGATTGAACTCAGGTCCTTAACCTTGCCAGGGAAGCACTTATTCCATTGAGCCATCTCCCGGCCCCTTGTCCTTCTGATGAGCTAGAAAAACCTGATCTTTCTCTTAGCCAAAATCACTTTGTTAAGAAAAATTGGGAGAAAATCTACAACCTAACTGAAGCAGTTATTTGGCCCCTGCTTGTTTTTCAAATGTGGTCTTTCAAGAAAGGTCTAACGCAGTGCCTAAAGCCACTTAATGAGCCAGACAAAAATGCCGGTTATGTCGTGTGTCAAGGCCACCAAAAGAGATCATGTAAGGAAGTCACAGTGTTTATTTGTACCTCATGACAGTTTCTGGAAAAATACTTGTCAAAATTATAGCTTTTTAAGTAGCCACACTTCGGAAACCTTCACAGTTTGGGGGACTTCTAGCTAACATGAAAAATTTGAGTTGAATGTAAGTTTATCTGTACCATAATTTGTTTGTCACCTGTGCAGTGCATTGTGTGATTTGGAGACTGAAATTTTACATTTTTATGATTGTGTAGTTTGGAAAGAGTACAAAGGGATTCAAGAAACAGTAATTTAAACTTTGTACAAGTTATTTGATTTTGTTTCCAAGACAGTCTTTGCTTTTGCAAGAAAATCCAGAAGTATAAAGTATGAGGACTATTCTGTGTCCTGCACAAGTTAAAGAATATGAGCTGTGTAGTTTTTCCTTTTCTTTTTTTTTTTTTTTTTTTTGCCTGGCTCAGGTTGCCTGAAGGGCGGGTCCCTGCGACTGACTGGGTTTGTCCCAGCAGGCGCTTAAACAACTGAGAGGACCAGCAAGTCTCCTGTGTAGTTTTTCCTAATGCATTGTTTTCCTCAAATGTCATCTTTTCTGTTGGACCACATAAAATTACCATTTTTGTAGGCAATTTTGTGTGACTGATGCTTCTCGGTTCTCTCCTTTTAGATAGAATATTAATTGTTGCCTCAACTAGACTGCCACTGTATCACCCTAAGTGGATTTAAAATATTTTTCTCTCCATCCCTCAACTAACTTCGTTGAGCAATTAGGATCATTTTATTTTTCCCTCAGTAGCACCTTGTATTCCAGTTGGCACTGAGTGAAGCTTATTATTAAATAAATAATTTCATAGCAGTCTTAAACCATGAGCCTCAGTGGCCCATGTCACTATAACTAAATAAGGAAAATTAATACAAAGGCTGTTTGGGAGAAGGCTAAGTTATTTTGTTGACAAAGCATTAATTTTGCCATATAATAAAGTAATTCTACTGTCCAAACTGGGATAACAAAGTTTAAAAATACTTGAGTGTTGTCTCAAGTTTCTTTTTTTTTTTTTTTTTTTTTTTTTTTTTTTTTGTCTTTTTGAGACAGGGTCTCCCTATGCAGTTCAGGCTGGCCTTAAGCTCACTTTGTAGCTCAGGCTGGTCTCGAACTCACAACAATCCTCCTGCCTCAGCCTCCTGAGTGCTGGGATTACAGGCATGCGCCACCACGCCCGGCTTCAAGTTTCTAATTTCTTCCCTTCCCAGGTGACAAATGATGGCAAAAGCCAGGCTCTTGCCTGTGGCTTGTGCTGACTTCCTGCTCCAGATAATTGTTTGCCCTTCGTTGTCCCCCATAAACCAATAGCAGATTCTGACCACACAGGCCAGTCCCAGTCATAGGAGTCCTACATATAAAATAGCTTTTGTCTACTAAACGGGAAATAAAAGCCATATAATGTGGTAAAAAGTGATACTGGGTTCAGATTGCCTGAGTTAAAACTTGGTTCTGCTTTTTATAAGTTGTATAGTGTTGGACAAGTCATCTCACTTTATAGTTTCTTGTTTATTTACATTATTTTATTTATTTATTTTGTTGTTGAGAACTAGATACTCAAATACAGCATACATAATGTGATACCTCTAGTGTCAGGTTCTTCTAATGTCTTTCTCAGGTTTTATTGTTCTTGATTATTGAATGTGTTATGTGCTACTTAACTTCATTGTGCTTCAGTTTTCTTCTAATTAAAAGTAGAAGTAAAAAATAAAATAAAAATAAAAAAAGAAGTAGTAAACCTACCTTACTAACACAGCAAATTTTAAACAGGGGTGTATATTGGTCATTGTGGCTGTTTGTGTGATTATGATCATTATTCACATCATTCATTCTCCTCGAAGCCCTGGAAAAGCTATGTGAATGTTTGCCACCTGTGCTAAGTTCCTTCCGTTAATAGCACCTTTCTTTTTCTTTTTTTTTTTTTTTAATGAGCAGAGCAGATTTATTGAGGGAAAGAAAGCTCCTGTCCCAAGAGAGGGACAGGAGGAGGGCCTGACTGGGTAGTTCCCCACCTTTCTTATTAGTACTAACTTTGTATTGCAACCAGTTCTGTTTTCGTTTTGAGTCAGGGTCTCACTGTGTAGCCCAGGTGTGGCCTCAGACTTGTGGCAGCCGTCAGTTTCTCTGGGGCTGGGATTACAGACTTGTGTTACCATGCACAGCTTTGTTGTGGCCAGTTTAAAAGAGAAAGAAAAGGTCTGAGAAACTAGTGTTAATTTTAAAATTTTGGTTACCCTTTAAAAGCAAACTATTAAAAAATAAATAAGTAAAGCTAACTATTACCTTGGGGGCTTGCGGCTTAGCTTATTCATTTAAAGCTCCTGCTTTGGCAAACCTCAGTTCGCTCCCCAGCTGAGTGTGCTGCACTAGACCCACCAATAACTTAGCCCCAGCCAGCCAAAAAAAAAAGCAAACTGTTACTTTCAAAATTGTTCATAGCTGCATGAGTGGTATATAAGACTCATATCTGTTCTTTTTTTTTTTTTTTTTTTTTTTTTTTGTCTTTTTTGAGACAGGGTCTCACTGTGCAGTTCAGGCTGGCCTTAAGCTCACTTTGTAGCTCAGGCTGGTCTCGAACTCACAACAATCCTCCTGCCTCAGCCTCCCTAGTGCTGGGATTACAGGCATGTGCCACCACGCCCGGCTTCATATCTGTTCTTAATGTTTTTCTATTAAAGAATTATTAATTTCACCAGTTTTAGTAAATAATGAATACTAAACAGAAAAAAATCAAAATACTGAATTTTTAATATTTATTGAATATTTATTAAAAATCCTAATTTTCAACATTGTTTATTATTTGGTTTATAAAGTCTAAAATGTAACAATGGAAATAAAATCCTATAAGAACTACAATGTGGGGCTTGGCAGTGTGGCTCAGTGGTAGAGCTCTTGTCTTATGTGCACAGTGCCTTCAGTTCGATCCCCAGCAACACACAGTAAAAAAACAAATCTCTTCCAAGAAGCACCATGCTTGCAGTCCCAGCACTTGGGAGGCTGAAGCAGGAAGGTTGCTGCAAATTTGAGGCCAGCCTGGGCTACAAAGTGAGTTCAAGGCCAGTCTGAAATGCATAGTGAAACCCTCAAAAAGACAAAAAAAAAAAAAAAGAAAACCTGCAATGAAAATACCAATAGAACTCTAAAACAAAAATGATCTTGGCTTTAGTTGTCACACCCAAGGCAGGCTTCACACATGACAGCTGCACAGGTCTCACACTGATAGTGCATTTGCTTAGCTTTTCTATTTTGTAGGAGGAACTTGATATCTTGCTGATGTTGGTGTTTGTTTTTGGTACAGGGTCTCACTATGCAGCTCTGACTTGTGATCCTTCTGTCTCAGCCTCCCCAGTGCTGGGATTCTAGGTGTGTATCACCACACCCAGTTACAGTGCTCAGCACAATATATGGGACCAGGTATCAAACTTGGGATCTTGTGCTTGCCATGCAGGTGCTTAAACCACCAAGCTGTCTTCCCCAGCCCTGGTCTTGCTGTTTTGTCAGGAGCTTCTTCTTACATTGTACAATATGCACTTACCAGGAAAATACAGTATCAACAAAATACCAGATACATAATGAGGGCTTAGAATACACATCAGCATTTTCACATCAGCTGTGTACTTGCTTATAAAACCTAAAAGATATCAGAAATAAATTCCTCCAGTGGAAGTACAAACAAAAGTATACTACAAAATAACCCTTGCTTCATCTCTCACACCCACAGTGGTCTTCACATGCACAAGTCTTGGCTCCTAATTGTAGCACGTATGTTCTGCTTTCCTGACCTTTCTGGTAGGGCACAGTTGGCATTGTTCTCATTTTCCTGTTCTTCTACTAGGTCTTTGGAATACTGCACATGCCTGTTCACCTGTCAGCTCATTGTGTGCTCCACAATTTTTTTATGTAGTTCTCTGGGCAGAAACAGTTTGCTTTTCCTCTGTTGTAAATGATCTCATTCCACCATCTTTAGGATCAAGTGAAGCACATGTGGGCCGGTGCTCTGTGTTTGCAGTGACATCATAGTTGCTGCAGAGCTCATCGGCATCTCCTCTGGCTTTGGGTGTGCTGTGGAGGAACCCTGTCAGGCTTCGGCAAGGAGGCTTCCCTGTCACCATTTCTGTCATGGTGCAGTGTTGACATCAGCAGGGCCAGTTTGTTTTGCTTTTCTGTGCTTAAGGCCCATGCTGTATCTTTATGAACTTATTTTATATAGTTCTCTATTTTGAAATGGCAGACTTTCTTTGGAAATTTTATCTTTTATCTTTTTTTTTTTATTTTTGTCTTTTTGAGACAGGGTCTTCCTATGCAGTTCAGATTGGCCTTGAGCTCACTTTGTAGCTCAGGCTGGTCTTGAACTTGCATTGATCATCCTGCCTCAGCCTCCCCAGTGCTCAGATTACAAGCATGTGCCACCACGCCTGGCTTTCTGCTTTATTCTTCTGTGCAGTTGCTATGTTGCATTCCAATCAGTAGTTCAGAGGAGATGAGCAGCAAGTCTGTTCACATCATTCAGTTCATTACATCAGAATGAATGACCAGGGCTGGGGAGATGGCTCAGCAGCAAGTGCCAGGTCCTGAGTTTGATCCCTGGTATGCGCCCCACAAAAAGGAATAAAAGATCTGGTGACAGAGTTCCCAGGATCTGTTTCTAAATTCAAGGTATGTCTTCCCATCTAATAGGCAGATATTTGACACCATATTTTGCAGGCTTTTTTTTTTGGCATATACTGCCTAAAGCTTCAGCAACTAGGTTTTTCATATGCCACTGTATTGAATTGAGCTACTTCTGTGATCAAAAGAAAACTTAAAAAAAAAAAAAGTTCTAAGTACAAGAAATTCTAAGTATTTCATTGGTAAAACTTAGCTGTTGCTGCTGTGGAATTCTTGTACATTTGGTGCTATTCTTCTGCCAAGGGTGAATGTAGAGGCCTGGGGAGATAGCTCAGTGGTCTGAGTGCCTGCCTGGAAAGTGCAAGGACTTGGGTCTAATCCCCTGTACCGCATGCTGTGCCAGCCTCAGAACCCCAACAGTGCCAACCTCCAAAACTGGGCATGGTGATGCACATATGTAGTTTCAGTGCTGAGGAGGCTGAGACAGGAGGATCACTGTGAGTCTGAGCTGTGTAATGAGACCCTGTACCAAATAAATAGATAGTACTAGATAGGTAGATAGATAGATAGATGCCCGGATGGGTTCCTGCTTTCCTCAGGCTCAGCCACTGAGTCACAGCTGAATTCTGTTAGGACATATTAGATGTTTGCAGAATAAATGAAACATGTAGTGCATTTTATCCCTCCAGTGTTCAGGGATATATACCCAAAAATACTACACGAAGCATATGTGGGCAGAAACCTTGATCTGACATTTTTGCACACATGTGCACCTCTTGCTCTCTGTAGTAGCAGGCGGGTGAACACAAAGGTTGCTTCCTGTGTCCCTCAGATGCAGCTGCTGAGATGCATAGCCTCTCCTACTATGCTGCAGCACATAATTTCTTTAGAAAAGTATGGAGTGGGCTGCGGTCGTGCACAGTCATGCCCAAGAGTCTTGTGTCAGGCAAAATCCCATAGTCCTTAAGTATTCTTCAGAGTCACGGGTTGAAAATTATTTAGGTGCTATTTCTTATTCTTAATAATTATCTTTAAAGAGAATACAACTGAGATGAGAAAAAGGAGAGTAAGAGTGACATAGACCTACCTGCAGAATAGAATAATAAAATACTTTCCACACATGCTTTTGTTTCTTCATGTGGCTTTGGATTGCTACCTAGTGTTACTTAATTTTAATCTAAAGAATTCCCTTCTAGCCTTTCTTCAGTGGCACATCTACTAGTAATAAATCTTTTAGTTTTTGGTTTATCTGAAAATGTCTTAATTTTTTCATTCTCAAAGAATACTTTGCAAGTAAAGAGTTCTGGTTGACAGGGTTTGTTTTTGGTGTTTGCCATTATCATCCAGTGCTCTCTGACCTCCATAGTTCTTGACAGAAGCTCAGCAGTTCATCTTACTTAGGCTGTCTGTATGTGATGGCTTTCCTCCCCCTGCCTCTCCCACCCCTTCACACTGTCTACATGGTACTAGAGGTTATACCTAGGCCTATTCACATGCTACATAAGTACTCCATCATTAAGCAGTATCCCCATACCTTTTGTGTAGGTCCTTTAGGCAGAGAACAACAGACAATGATTTGTAAGTGGGGCAGGTGAAATTACTCAGTGGTCTAAAGCATCTGCTTAGGCAAGTTTAGGCAGGCGCAGGGGACCATGGTTCGATCCCTGGCACCATGTGCTGTGGTCCAGCCCCTGCCCTCAGGGCTGTCGGAGCTGGCCAAAAATAATGATTTGTGAGTAAGGCTGAGCCTGGACTCAGAGACCAGAACCCCACACTGAGGACCTCCGCTACTGTCCTTCATAGACTCCCAGCAGCCCAAGCCAGGGAGGAGGTAGGGGAGGTGAGCAAGAATTCACTGATGAAACTGGGTTTTCTTTCTGGAAAATCTTTTTTTTGCGGAACCAGGGATTGAACTCAGGCCGTTGCACTTGCCAGGGAAGTGCTTATTCCACTGAGCCATCTCCTCGGCCCTGGAAAACCTTTTGGTAACTAACTCATTTTATTTAACACATACCAGTAAATATCAGATTTTCCATTTTATTTTATATCATTTGGAGAATTGTGTGTTTAAAGAAATGTGTCCGTTTTTGCAAGTGTACCAATGTAAAGTTTCATAATATTCAAAGTTGTTTCTTCTAGAGTTACTTCAAACGCTGCCTTTCTATAGTAAGTAACAGTTAAAATTTCATGCTTCGTTCAGGTTTCCAGGTGTTTCTTTTTGTGGGTGGTCTTGAATGCTCACTGTATGATTTAACCAAGGATTTGCAGACCTAGGAGAAACTGTCTCTGGATACCATGGTTTTTTGCTTTGACAATGGAAGTTAAAACTAAAGCAGCATTTGTTTCTTTAGTTGATTTATTTTACATAAGCTTAAATAGATCTAATATGAGAAACCCAAAGTATATGTAAATTAAAGAACATAAGACCGATCATCGCCAACAGGGAGATAGATCTTTTGGGGGCAAGAAGCCGAACGACAGGTAGAGGGAGGGGAAGGTTACAGAAGAGAACTAAGATGTGTGCCCATATGTCCATATTTTGGGGGCTGTGGACCTAGGAGAAGGGCTGTGCTTTTCCAAAGTGGTTATGACGAGTTCCTCCTGATCCATACGTAACCTCACCAGGCATGCTGTCAGCTAGTCTGATGAGTTTGTGATACGGGTATTCCAATGTTTCTGTGGTTTTCATTTATGTTTTTCTGATCTCAAGCGTTTGCTGCTGTTCATGGCTGCTGTTGTCTGTATGCCAGGGATCGAACCCTGTGTCTTGTGCTGTACCTAGACTTGAGGAGCAGTGCTTATTGGCCATTTACTACTCACCCTGGCTGAACAATTTTTAAACATCTTGCCATTTTTCTGCGGATTACCATATAGATTTTTCTGGGTTGAAAATCCTAGATGTTAGCCGGGTGTGGTGGCGCATGCCTGTAATCCCAGCACTAGGGAGGCTGAGGCAGGAGGATTGTTGTGAGTTCGAGACCAGCCTGAGCTACAAAGTGAGCTTAAGGCCAGCCTGAACTGCACAGTGAGACCCTGTCTCAAAAAGACAAAAAAAATAAAAAAAGAAAAAAAGAAAAAAAAGAAAATCCTAGATGTTACTGGATCCAGGTTCTGTGTATTATAGTTTTTCTCCCCCGATGATTTGCCTTTTTGGTCATCGAACAATGCCTTCTTTGGAGTCAGGCTCTTGCTGTTTCCCAGACTGGCCCTAACTCCAGAAGTTGGTGATCTACCTAACCAAGGCTGTGGTGTCTTCTGTGTAAGCCCAGGTCAGCAGTCATTTCCAGATTTTTCTTTTTTAAGGAAGGGTCTACAGGGTGTTTAGGGTCTCACTACTCGATTGGATTCATAGCAATCCACCTGTTTACAGCCTCCCAGGAGCTGAGATTACAGGAGTGTGCCACCATATCCAGTCTCAATCTCTGCCTGAGCGCACCCCAGGGGTAGGGCAGGTGTGGCAGGCCTGAGGGTCAAACCAGGGAGCTATTTTTTTGTTTTGTTTTGTTTTTAGAGGAACGGGGGATTGAACTGAACTATCTCCCCGGCCCCCACTGAGCTATTCAGCCAGCCCTCATTTCCGGTTTTAACTCCTCTTGTGTCTTTCCCGCGTGCATGCGTTCCCCTGCGCTGTGATCATGAAGGCACATTCCTCCATTCTCTTCTAGAAGCCTTTGTTTTGCTGTCACGATCAGGTATATAGACTACCAGAAAACATTTTCTGGATTCCTTGAGAAAGGGATAGTTTTTCTTTACTCTTTAGCCTACCAGCTGATCCCTCACAATTTATTTATTTTTTTTTCATTTATTTTTATTTTATTAAAATACAAATGTCAATCAGACAGTTTCAAGACACCTTGACCATACAGATTCGATGAATTAATACATTGCAAACTGTTTTCATAACGTTTTGGTATTGTATAAGGTGCATACATGGTATTATATTTACAGATATAATTTTAGCAGATATCTCTTATCAGTGAATTAAGAGTGTAGTTGCTTACCTCACAATTTATTGCAAGGATACTTCCCTGCAGTTTTGCGGTGCTTGCCTGCAGTGCTTCCACGTGCCTGGGCCTGTTTCCACTGTACCCGTGCCATTCTCCAGGCTTCCTGAGCTAGGCTGCAGACATGCACCGCTAGGAGATGCTGACAATTTCCACAGCTCCTTTACTCATGTGCCCTGATCTCTCACTGAGTGGGTCCTGGATTTCCTTTGCTCAGTCTCCCCCACTTTGAATTCAGAGGGCAGAACCCTGACCGGCTGTAGCTTCCCCACAGTGTGTACTGTTGTGCACTGGCTGGATGTAGACAAGGAACATGCGCATGCATGTGGCAGCATGAGCCACAGCCACATGCAGGGCTTAGGACCTGTGCCCAGTGGGCTGGGGGTGGGGGGAGCGCAGGCGCAGAAGGAGCACCCAGCTCACTCCTGGAGTGTCGCTCTGAGAAGAGAGATGGAGAAGAGCCTCCAGCCTGGGCCCACCTTCCCTGCTGCTGCTTGCTGGCTCCTGTATATGAGCTGGGCCCTCAGTGGGTGTTCTGGAGATGAGTTCTACATGTACATGTATTGCCTGCTCTCAGACATACAGCTCTGTATTTTTCTCTGCCTTAGATGCTAGAGAGCTTAAAACTAATTCCCCCAGATTTATTGAGGTACAGCAGACAAATTTTAAAAACCTAAATTCTTTTTAATTTTAATTTATTTGTATTTTAACTTGAAGACTGAAAAATAGAAGCAAAAACAAAGAACAAATGACATAAATAGGGTAACATATGTACCCTATCGATACATATGTATCAGATTGGATTCATAGCAATCCACCTGCTAATCCCAGCCTCCCAGGAGCTGGGATTACAGGAGTGTGCCACCATATCCAGTCTCAATCTCTGCCTGAGCGCACCCCAGGGGTAGGGCAGGTGTGGCAGGCCTGAGGGTCAAACCAGGGAGCTGGTTTGATACATATGTTACAGATTTTCACAACATGGGTGGCTAATTTTATATATATATATATATTTTAAATAAAACATATGTTACAGATTTTCACAACATGGGTGGCTAATTTTATATATATATATTTTTTTTAAATAAAACAATCCAACACATATCAGTAGTCCACATCAAAGTGGGTTATCCCCAGAATTTGTTGACTTGAGCAATTCACAGCTCATTATATTAATATAACTTTATATACCTCCACTTTTATACTTTCATGCTAGATGGTTAAGACCAAGTTAAAGCGAGACCTTTATAACAAAAAATGTAGCTTTTGTATCAGATAAGGTCAGTCAGGTACCTTCAGGGTTTATCCTATAACCCTGTACCACTCTTTGTAGATCCCTTGTCAGTGTCAGCCTTGTAGATGAGTCACGGCCATTGCTTGGCCAATTTGCCCTCTGTGGAAGCCTGAGAGAAAGTTTTCTGTCAATGTGACTCTCCTTAGGCACACTACACATCTTCGATCACATTCCTCTGTGGCCCCATAATCTCCTTGATCAGAAAATTTGAGGCACTACTGAGTTACATGATGTTACAGTGCAGGTTCTCCTATGTCCTGAGAATTCACTGATCTTGAAAGGCTAGGGCCAAAATGTTGTCTGACCTTGCAGCCTTTTTTTTTTCTCCAATTTTTAATCTGCACACTTAGGTTTGTAACCCTCTAGAAGAAAAGTTTATTACCCTGCAACATATGCAGTTCAGTTTACCCACACTATTAGTCTAAATATCAGACATCATAGGCATAACATGGAACATGTATTTTCCATCAAGTATTGAAATACTAAACTCCATTTTTATTTTATTTTGCTTTTTTGAAGTACAAATAGCAATGAGACAGTTTCAAGACAAATTAACAGGACAGATTCGATAAATTATTGCAAACTTTTCATAATGTTTTGGTATCGCACAAGGTGCATACTTATAGACATTATTGTAGCAGATGTCCCTTATCAGTGAATTAAGAGAGGGTAGCTGTTTACTAATCTTATTTTTTTATACCTGAATTATATCACAGATTCAATAATTAGTACTTTCTACCCTGTTATTTTCCTAGTGATTGTCCACAGTACCAGAAGTCAACATAATATCTTGTCCAACCACTATTAGTGCAAATCTTGCTTCTCATAGAATTTTGCAGAAGCACTGCATATTTATCCTAACTACTGTTTATACACACACATCATGATTCTTCCTTTGTATACCGCTTTTTTTTTGTCTAGACCTATCAAAGATGGGCACTTCATTGTCATTCAACCAATTTAGGTGCCTGAACTCGGTGACACAATCCAACACAGTCCAGCATTCCATAATAATAGTAATCTGAAGAAGTTGTTAACTGTAGCAATTTACAGCTCAACTTATTATTATGGCCCTGTGTTACATACCTCATTTTTATACTTTTCTGCTGGATGGTTAAGACCGAGATAGAGCAAGACCTATATACCAAAAGACGTAGTTTTTGTTTCTGATGAGGTCAGTGAGGTCCCCTAGGGTTTATCTTGTAATCCTATACCTTACTTTGTAGATCCTTTGTCTGTGTCGTCCGTGTGGATGAGTCACGGCCAATGCTTGACCAGTTTGCTCTCTGTGAGAGCCTGAGAAAGTTTTCTCTCCATGTGACTCTCCCCACATACACTATAGATCATTGATCTCCTTCCTCTGTGGCTCCATAATCTCCTTTATCAGAAAATTTGGGGCACAACTGAGTTCCATGATGTTACACTACAGGTTCACCTATGTTCTGAGTCTTCGCTGACCTTCAAAGGCTAGGGCCAAAATGTTGGCAGGCCTTGCAACTCTTCTATTTCTCCAGTTTTGATCTGTGAACTTAGGTTGTTAACCATCCAGAAGAAAAGCTGATTAGTACCCTGCAGCATATGCCATTCAGTTTGCCCTAATTATCTGACTAAATTATTTTTAGTTGTTGTTGTACATTTCTATTTGTGTTTCTTACTTTGACTTCTTATACGAGACTATATATTTGCACATGTGTGTCTGGTTTATTTCACTTATGAGTATATGTTCAAGTGGCATCCACTTCAATATAAATGCTTCAAGTTTATCATTCTTAATATCTGAGTAATACTCTATTATATAGAAATACTGCATCTTTTTCTACCATTCTTCATGTGATGGACATCTTGGTTATTTTCAAGATTTTGCTATTACAAGTTGTGCTGCTATAAACATAGGTACACATACATCACTATGGTATAATGTTTTCAGTTCCTCTGGGAAAATTCCCAGTAGGGGGATAGCTGGCTTGAATGGGATTTCCAGTCCTAGTTTTTTGAGAAGCCTCTGCACTGATCTCCACAGTGGTTGTACCAGTCCACATTCCCACCAGCAGTGGAGAAGTGTTCCCTTTTCCCCACAACCTCTCTAACATTTGTTGTTGGTTGATTTCCTTATGATAGACATTCTTTCTGGAGTGAGGTGGTATCTCAGCATTGTTTTTATTTGCATTTCATGGATAGCTAGTGGAGTATTTTTCATACATTTATTCGCTTCTTTAATTTTGTCCTCTCAGAAGTGTGATTCATCTCAGATGTCCACTTGTGAACTGGGTCTTTAAATTTGAGGGCCCTGTTATATCTTAGTTCTTATATATTCTAGACAGCAGACCTTTGTCTGATTGCTTATTAGTTAGGATTTTTTCAAAATTTATGGGTTGTCTTTTCACTTTGTTGACAATTTCTTTTGACATGCAGACACTCCTCAAGAAGAGTTGATCCCAGTTGTTGATTCTTTCAAGTGTTTCCTGTGCAAATATATGTTTGTTCATGAACTCTTTACCTATCCCTATGTCTTCAAGTGTTCCTCCTACTTTCTCTTCCAGGAGATTGTTTCTGTCTTAATGTTAAGATCGTTGACCCATTTTGACTTTAGCTTAGTGCATGGTGATAGATCTGGGCATGACAGAGGCCCCTACAAACACATTCAACCTCGTCTGCGTCTTCTAGTCTATTCCATTGGTCCTCAGGTCTATTTTCTTGCCAGTACCATGATGATTTTGTTTTGTTTTCTACCATGGTGATTTTATCACAGTAGCTTTGTAGTATAATTTCAAGTCAGGAATTGTAATGCCTCCTGACTTGTGTTTGTTGGCCAGGATTGCCTTTGCTATTCTAGGTCTTTCTGGTTCCAAATAAATTGTAAGAATGGTTTCTCTAGGTCTGGGAGGTATTTTGTTGGTAGTTTGATAGGGATTGCATTGAATCTGTATAACAATTTTGGGAGTATGGCCATCTTCATGATGTTGGATCTTCCTGTCCAGGAGCAGGGTATATCTTTCCATTTTCTGAAATCCTCTATGATCTCTTTTTCAGAGTATTGTAATTTTCCGTGAAAAGATCTTTTAACTTCTTTAGTTAGATGAATTCCAACATACTTCATTTTCCACAGTGCTATTGTAAAGGTATTATCTTTATAGTTTCCCTCTCTGTGTGTTTGTTATTTGTGTAGAGAAATGCTGTTGACTTTTGAGTACTGACTTTATATCCTGCTATGCTGCTGAATTTGTGTATCAATTCTAGTAGCGTCTTGGTGAAGTTTTTTGGGTCTTCCAAGTAGAGTATCATGTCATCTGCAAATAATAATAATTTCACTTCTTTGTTACCTACTCTTATTTCTTTTATTTCTCTCTCTTTTTTTATGGCTGTAGCTAATGATCCCAAAACTATATTGAATAGGAGGGATGATAGAGGACATCCTTGTCCTGTACCAGATCTAAGAATAAAAGATTTCAGTTTTTCCCCATTTAGAATTATATTAGCCATTGGGTTGTCATAGATGGCTTTAATCAAGTTGAAGTAGAGGCCTTCTATTCCAATTTTCTGAAGGATTTTGAACATGAATGAGTGTTAGACTTTGTAAAAAAGCCTTTTCTGCATCAATTGAGAGGATCATATGGTTTTTAGTTTTTGCTCTGTTGATACAGTATATTACATTTATGGATTTGCAAATATTGAACCATCCTTGATGATTTGCATGGTGTATGATCTTCTTGATGATTTGCTTGTATTCTGTTTGCTAGGATTTTATTGAGGAGTTTTGTATCTATGTTCATGAGGGAGATTGGCCTGTAGTTCTCTTTTTTAGTTGTGTCTTTCCCTGGTTTTAGTATCAGTGTAATACTTGTCTCCAGGTATGATCTTGGGAGAACTATTTCCTTTTCAATTTCATTGAAGAGTTTGTGGAGTATAGGAATTATATCTTCTGTAAATTTCTTATGGAATTCAACTGTAAATCCTTTGGGACCTGGACTTTTCTTTGTTGGCACGCTTTTTATTACATTTCGTATTTCATAGGCTGTTACTGGTTTATTGAGAGTTGTTCTATCTTCTTGATTCAGTTGTGGTAATTTGTACTTTTCTGGGAATCTGTCCGTTTCATCTGTGTCTTCTATTTTGTGAGCGTAAAGATTCTTAAAGTTGCTATTGATAATCTTCTGAATTTCCACTGGGTTTGTGGTGATTGCACCCTTTTCATTCCTTATTGCTTGTATTTGAATTTTTCTTTCCTCTGTTTTGATGAGGTTAGTTAGTGGCTTATCAATCTTATTTAGTTTTTCAATGAACCAGCTTTTTGCTTCCTTGATTCTTTGAACTGTTTTCTTTGTCTGAATTGAATTAATTTCTGCTCTACTCTTTATGATTTCTTCCCATCTTTGGGCTCTGAGTTTGGTTTGCTGTTCCTTTTCTAGATGTTGGAGGTGTCTCTTCAGTGTGTTTATTTGTTCACATTCTGTTTTCCTAATGTGTGAGTTCATAGCTACAAACTTCCCTCGGAGAACTGCTTTGGGCAACCATAAATTCTGATAAGTTGTGGTTGAATTCTCATTGAATTGTAGATATTGTTGAATTTCTTATTTAATTTCGTCTGTTACCCATTGATTGCTGAGGAGGGTGTTATCTAATTTTCATGTATTTAGGGGCTTTTGCTGGTTTCTTTTGTCTTTTTTTTCCAGTTTCATTGCACTGTGGTCAGATAATACGCATGGGATAATTTCTGTTTTCTTGCATATACTTAAGCATGACCTATGGACCAGTATGTGGTCTATTTTAGAGAGTGACCCATGTGAAGCTGAAAAAAAAAATGTGTATTCAGCTGTGGTTGGGTGGAACACTCTGTATATGTCCACCAAGGCCATTTGTTCCAGGTTCTGGTTCAGTTCTACTACTACTTTGGTAATTTTTTGTCTGGTGACCTATGTTTTTGAGATAAGTGGGTGTTAAGGTCTCCTGTTAAGATTGTACTCTTGGATATTAGCTTTTTCATGTCCATTATGATTTTTTTTTTTTCATAATTGGGTGCTCCTGTGTTTGGTACATACATATTTTTGAGTGTTACCTTTTCCTGTTGAATTCTTCCCCTAGCCAGTATATAGTATCGTTCTTTATTTCATTTGATCCTTCTTGGTTTGAAGTTGAGACTGTCTGAGAACAAGATTGCTACCCTAGCTTTTTTCTGCAGTGCTGGGGCATGCAGTATTGTTTTCTATCCTTTGACTTTAAGCCTGTGAATGTCCTTTTGAGTTAAGTGTGTTTCTTGTATACAGCATATTGTTGGGTTTTGTTTCCTAATCCACTGTGTCAGTCTATTTCTCTTAATTGGGAATTGAGTCCATTTACATTGATGATTATAATTGAAATGTGTTGACTTATGATTGTCATGTTATTTATCTGCTTTCGTTTATTCCTTTTTGTCCTGTGTTTAGTTGTTTGCCTTATTTAGTGGGTTCCTTCTGTTCTCATTCTTGGAGTTCTGGTCATTGTGTTTCCTCTGTAGAACATCTTTCAGTAGCCTGTGTAGGGATGGCTTTTTTGACATGAAATTCTCTAGTTGTTCTTTGTCATGGAAGTATTTTACTTCTCCATCAAGTTTGAAAGAGAGTTTTGCAGGGTATAATATTCTGGGTTGGAATTTATTTTCTTATAGAACTTGAAGTACTGTGTTCCATGCTCTCCTTGCCTTCATAATTTGTGAAGAGAAGTCGGCTCTAATTCTGATGGATTTTCCTTTGAGTATGATCTGCTTCTTCTCTCTAGAAGCTTTCAGTATAGTATTCTTGGGTTGGATTTCTGGGATCTTGACTATTATATGTCTCGATTTGTTTTTAGTTGGGTTGAAGTTACTTGTCATTTTATATGCTTCAGTTACCTGAATGTTAGATTGTTTCCTCATATTTGGGAAGTTTTCTGCTGTTACTTCTGCCCATATTCTTTTTACATCAGTTGTGTTGACTCCTTCTTTCTCATTGGTGCCTCTTAGTCTCACATTGTTCATCTTGGCATCGTCTTGCATGTGATAGATTATTTTTTCCTGCATCCTAGTTGTTTTTAAGAGATCTTTTCTCACCTTTTCACTAGTTGCACCAGCATCTTCAAGATGAGACTCTGTCTTCGCTTTCACTCAGACGGTTTTGTATCTCATGATTGAGATTTTAAGTTCTTCTATATCTCTTTGACTCTGCTTCAGGTGTTCTATTTCTTTCCTGTATTGCTCATTCAAGTAATCCATCATATTTCTGATCTCCTCTATTTTTTTGTCAGTATCTTCATTAGAGGTAGCTATTAATTCTTTTGCTGCAGAGTTTTTTCCAAATTGGGTTTCCCCCATATTTTTCTGGATTTGATTCTTCTGATGCTATGTATTCAAAAATTTCTTTTAGGTGTTAATTCTGGTCTGAATTTCTCTATACCTTTCTGCTGTTGTTTCCTTGCTTCTGACTCTGTTAATTTGTTCATTTTAGTTGTGTTAGTGTCCTCTGCACTTCTCATTGATGGAGGCCTGAGATTGCATTTGGCTCGTTTTTATCATGACTTACAGCTCTGTCCTCTGACTTTTGGTGTAGAGTTTTGGTGCAGTTCTACCCTTAGCACCTTATGAAATTCAGGTATTGTTATACTAAGTTCTAGTTCATATAGTTTTGCCTGGCTTGGGTCTGGCTGCTGTGCTCACCTCCTTCCTGTTGCTGTCCTTGGAGGTGAGCCTGTTGTGCCCCTTTGCAAGATGTTCTGCTTCTGGATTAGCTGCGTGATTTTGATCCTCATCTCATTGCAAGGACTTCAGCCTCAGAGTTTCTCCTCAGGCCAGTATGTCAGGCCCGGCTGGGTGTGGAGGAGTATGGGGGGCAGGCAGGAGAGCATAGAAGCTCTCTCATACATTCAGCAGGCCTGGGCTTTGGTGGATCTGCTGGGCTCCCAAAAAGGTAATGGATGTTCTCGTTCACCGGGCAGGCTGTGCTGGGTCTGGGGCTGTGGGGCAGAAGTTGAGAGTGCTGGGAAAGGTCTCTCTGGCATGGCGGGTCTGCAGTTCTCACTTACTGGGCGAGCTGTGCTGGGTCTGGGGCCATGGGGCAGAACTGGAGTACAAGAACCACGAGGCGGAGGCCCCAAGTATAGCCAGGCCCACCAGCGACGTGCTCCCCAGCCCAGGAGGCAGCAAAAAGCTAAATTCTTAACCTTAAGCTTTTCATGTTTCCTGGTGTTGACCTTCCCTTTGTTCTGTATCTGACCTCAGATCTTTTTTTTAAAAAGTGGTATTTTTCATTGTTGAAACAAGTGATAATGTATCAGTGGCTCTAAGTCTGTTGACTTTCCCTATCTCTAATTAGAAGTAACTTCCAGTTCCTTATATTAAGTTCATATATATCAGGTTCAGCCTGATCCTATCCAGATGCTTATATTTCAGAATATACACACTTTACTATGGAGAAACTTATTTTTCTTTGAAACTGGGAGTTGAACTCAGGACTTCGCACTTGCCAGGCAGCTGTCATGCTGCTGAGTTACACACCTGACCACATCTGTGGGGCAACTTTTGATTTTCCTTTCCTTCTTAAAAAGAGAACATACACTCCTGTAGTCTAGCACAAGGGCTGAGGCAGGAGGGTCACTGTGTGTTCATGTATAGCCTGAATTATATTGTGAGACTGTCCCAAAAAGAGAGAGAGAAATCTACTGAAAGCAAATAACTAATTTGCTCCTGTCCTGGGTTTTCACATTCTGTTTCTCCGTGCAGATGTGGAATTAGAAGAAGCCATTCGGAGGAGTCTGGAGGATATGTGATGGGAGCCGTGGCAGCCCTCACCATGCCCGGGCTCTGCTTTGTGCTTTGGCGCTCACCTCTGTACAAGGACGGGGCCGTGAGCGCCCACGTAGCTTGTGCGGTCTCACACGGGGATCCCAGCGTCCCTACGACTCGGGGCACACCTTCAGGTAGAAGGTGTTCTACAAAGCTCTTGGCTGTGTTTCCCAAGTAGTATTATGTCTTTAGTTTTATTTGTACTGTACAGGTGGCTCTAGTTTATATTTGTAGGTATGAAAATAAAAATAAATGTAAATAACTGATTTTTTCCACAAATTCTGTCTCATGTGGTATTACTTAATGCTTTTGACATGTTTGATTACCTAAAGAAATCAGGGGACATGGAACGCTTTTCTCCTTGCATTCTGTGCAGATTGCACTCTTGCTCTAACCAGAACCGCACATGGCTAAAATAAACACAAATTTATTTTTATCAGAATAATTAAAATGAAATCTTCTCTTTTTTGTTTTACTTGCTTATCAGACTTTTATGTGATTTATATGATCTGTTCAGAGATAATGTCAAAATAAATGCATAGAATTAAATGTATTTTTAACACTCATTTGTATAACTAATTTTCTTCAAAAATAATGAAATCATACTGACAAATGACCGAAGTCTTGAAACTTTGTGCTTTGTAGGAGTCATACAAAGTATTTTTGTCTTGGTTACTGAGTTACCCACCTCTTTCATTTGGCATTTATAGTTTTGTTTGTTTGTTTTTGGTCTTTGAAACAGGGTCTTCCTATGCAGTTCAGGCTGGCCTTGTGCTTGCTTTATAGCCCAGACTGGTCTGAAACTTGCAATAATACTGGGATTACAGATGTGCACCACCATACCCAGCTTATATATTTAATTCTGAAATGTCCAGGGCCTCTGTTGTGAATGTTTTTTACTGACATAGTGGAAGTCTGTTGCGGGCTTTCTACTACTTTTGTGTATGCGTATGGTTCATGTTATTGAGCCAGAAATGTCTTCTACAAATTTTGAGAAGTATTCACAAAACTATTTTAAGGAGCAGAATATGATTGTGAGCAAAGATAAATCCCTACAAAAGAACCCAAGTACAAAGGAACAAGGAAACTTACTGCCAGTTTTTATGCTCTTTGAAAACTTAACCTTTTGACCATAATCAGTGTAAACATATCATAATAATATATTTTGTGGTTTTATTTTATTTATGGTATATATTTTGAACAATGTTTATGAGGTTATCTTTCATAAGGCTGTTGGGGTTCCTTATCAATGAACAAAAACATGTTATTCCAGGCAGCTTTTTATTAATTGGAGTCCTGTCCTACAACTTGTCCCCAACCTAAGGATTCTCTGTTTAGTTATCTTATATAAATCATGAAAATACAATCTCAATACTTAACCCAAACACTCTGGGTATGAACAAATGAGAAATTCTAAAGTTATAATACATAATCAACAATATGCATTACATTTATCAAACCAGTTTTGACCCATTTTGACCAGCAATCTTGGTGGAAGTGTATCTTTAACTTTCATGACATTTGTCTATAAACCAAATTAAATTACAGCAAAATGCATTGAAAATATAAAAATATGAAGGGAAGAAAAATTTATTGAGCTGAAATAAAATTGCGGTTGGGTTCAGAAGATAGCTCAGCCTTCTAAGCACCTGCTTGGCAAACACAAGGTCCTGAGTTTGATCCCCAAGACCAAAAAAAAAAAACCACAGAAAATAAAATACCTGTTTATAGTTTGAACAGAGGTGGACAAAAACACACGAGACATTTCATTTACAAAATCAGAGTCCACCGAAATATATTTAGGCTAAATTATAATAACATTTCTTTTCAGTAGGTAATTACAAAGAGACTAGTTAGAACTTTAGGTCCATTACCAGAGATCTCTTATAAGAAGAATTTGAAAAAACAGCTTCTTATCTATAGTTAATATATTTTACATCCTATTTTATCTTAATAGTACCAGCAACTTTTCTTGAGGAAGCCTTGTCCAGCTGAGTTGGCATTTCATCCCCCCCACCCCGAAGTTTCCCATTCAAAAGCGAATACAGAAAAAGCATCCTTCAGGTCCGATACAGTACACCAAGTTCTAGTAGGAGGGTGCAAACTGAGCAGAGTATAAGGGTTAGGCACAATGGTAGAGGGTGACAATCACAGCGCTGACAGCTCACAGTCCTGGACAGGACAGTCTTCCCTTGCCCTGGGCTTGGGGACTGGAAAGAAGGGCATATTCTGGGGGCTGACATTCCCTTGGTAAATCTACCCCCAGCAGCCTTTCATTGTGGGGTTCAGTCCCTTTTCTAGCTTCATGGCCATCAGGTATTGTCTCAAACTGGCCACATATGTCGCACCAACTCCATTACTGCGGGAAAACACCTCTTGCATTTGAAGCAGTGACAAATCTGCGCTGACATCTCTCGGAAGGCCAACAGGCTTTCTCTGCTACATTGACAATTTACATGGGTTCCCAGCCACTGAGAGGCCATGCCTCATGATCTCGTCAATCTAAAAATTTCTCTGACTCCTTCACAAACATGTCCTTTTTCCCCTCTCTAGCAGACTTGGACCTTCTTGAAATGTCCCATCTTGCAGCAGGCACACTGGGCTGGACCCAGAGAAGCACAAGGACCTCCTCCCTGTCAGCCTGTCCCTCCCCTTTCCCTGGATCCCGACCTGCCTCCTTCCTGTAGGCTGCCAGCATCGCTTTCTCTTCCTGTCTTATTTCCATTGTGCATCCTCTCTATTATGAGACTTCCTAAGTAATTTCTATCAACTGAGAGAAATTCATTCCTGCAAAGCCTGCTAAACTTCTGCAGCTTGTAGATATCTGGAGCCGACTGAGCAGCATATTACCACATTGTTGGAGGCAGCTAGCTGACTTAGAAATAGTACATGCAGTCGGGCGGGACTCTCAAAGGACACAGTGTGGAAGACAAGATACCTTGTAACTGTGGGAAGAGACGGCACTCACGCTTTAGGCCAGACCTCAATACAAAAGATTAAACAAATGCAGCCACATACAGCCCTAAAATTAAACACCATGGATTGATAATAGGTGTCAATCACCTTGACAAAGCCAGGAGTCACTAACACGACCCCCTACAGGATAAACCCCTGTTCTGTATTCATACCCGCTAGCCATATGACTTGCTTCCCCATTTAATCCCAATTTAATGAGTTTTACCTGAGAAATGGTGCTTGTAATCTTATTAGCTGACCATAGTTTTGTCGTCCCCCCACCCCCGCCCCCGTGTGCCCACCTATTGAGTTCCCATGTTTTCCAGCTTGGACCCGCCTCCCCCAGTGGTTTTGCTTATTAAAAATCCCTCGAAAAGACAAGTTCCCTAGCAACCCACTCAGGTCCCCTTTCTCTCCCCAGACAGCAGCTTTCCTTCCCTCAACAAATACACTCTGTTGTTCCTAAAATTCATTCTTCAGTTTGAGAGAACAGGAAGTCATTTCGGGCTTCTTTCAGGCCAGGAGCCTCCTTCCCCTTATAACGCTTTCCTCGGTTGCAGCGCGGAGGGCGTCGCCTGCCTACCTGAGGAGGACCGTGGGCGGCAGGCGCTGCAGAAAGCGCAGGATGCGGCGGGGAGGCGCCAGGAGGCCAGGGGCAAGATCCTCCTCCTCGAGAGGGAGCAGAGGGCAAAGCGAGGCTTACTAAAACTCGGTCTGGAAACCCACACGCACGCCCGCTGGTTGCCACTGACGCATCATCTGAATTGCGCACAACCTGGGTAGGGTAACGGTCTAAATGCCGTGGTTTCCCAGGAACCATCTCCCACATGCTGCCGGCTACTTGAGGATCCAGTGTTCTCTCTCTGCGTCCCAGCGTGGGTCGGCTTACTGCGGCTGTGCCCACAGCAGGCAGCTAGGGACTTCGTGCTGTAAACGCACACCACAAGCAAGAAACCAAAGCTAGCAAAGTTGGAAGTAGTAGCTGTAGTCATGGGATCCGCAGCAGCCCAGCCGGGTCTGGATCCCTTTGAGCCTCCATGGGGTAATCTAGAGGGCCAGGAAAGGCAGGAGCAGAACCGCCAGCAGTCGCTAACCCAGATAGCAAGTTCAGGCATAATCAGAAGGTGCAGGCAGATTTGGGAAAACACAAAACAGTCTAACTCTGGCAGCTATTAACCGTCTCTGACCAGCCATTTAGGATACTTTTAGCACTGGGACAAACCAAAACGAACTCTGAACAAATTCAGAAACAAAATTCTGACCAAATTCTTGGCAAAACCAATACCAAATGGCTGCCACATCTGAGAGCCCAGGTCCATCAAATTGTCAGCCTGGATGAAAATCACATTTCCAAAAGAACCAAAAGCAGATAATAAATTTAGTTTTAAATCTCTCCTAGGGTAGAGAGCAGGGCTTCCCTGTCCAGCCTCGCAGCCACACAGTGACTTGCAGGCGGCCAGCTGCAAACCGGAGCAGGGGACAAGGATCGGAGACACAGGGCCCCTCAACTGAGGGGCTCCCTTGGGGGCCAGTCTTGCTCAGAATCGTCCATATGTAGCAGCAGATAACAGCAAAGATCAACACCCACAAAAGGGACCAAGTGCAAAGGAACAAGGAAGCTGTTATTGTAAGCTTAGGATCAACTAAACTCTGATGTCCTGACTTACAGTTAGGATTCCCAGGGTTGTCAGCACCCACCTGAACTTGGCTTTCAGGTTATATACACTGTTTATTTATTTATTTATTTTTGTCTTTTTGAGACAGGGCCTCACTATGCAGTTCAGGCTGGCCTTAAGCTCACTTTGTAGCTCAGGCTGGTCTCGAACTCACAACAATCCTCCTGCCTCAGCCTCCCGAGTGCTGGGATTACAGACATGCTCCACCACGCCCAGCTATATACACTGTTTAGATTTGCACAGTAACCACATTACCTCATCTTCAGAAATGTTACAGGAATATTTACATTGGGCCAGGGAGATAGCTCAGCAATTTAAGCACCCGCCTGGCAAGATAAGGTCCTGAGTTTGATGCTCAATACCACTTGTAGTGATCCTCCTGTCTCAGCCTCCACAGTGCTGGGATTATAGGCCTGCACTATGTATGCATGGTTTCAGGGTTGGCATGGCATGTGGTACTATAGATTGAACCTGTATCCTGGCACTTGCCAGGCAGGCACTTAGACCACTGAGCGCCTACTGTAGTCTTCTTCAATCCACACTAGAAACCAGTTTATGTGTTTTTATCTTTTATAATATCACTGTGTT